>ML829068.1:113007-159499 GCA_009831015.1 Picea engelmannii | reverse complement strand
TTGCATCTGCATGGCTTCTGACAACACGGAGCTGCGATCTTTGAATGGTCGTGCAACTTATGGCAGACGCAATCAGCCTTCTGACAATTCATTCGGCGAATCGACGTGCTTTCAATTCGTTACAGGACGTCCCCATTATGGCGAAGACGATGTCTAACCACCGCCAACCGCTTCAATAACTGCTTCTTGGGATTGGAGAAGGTTAGGCCAACTCAGCATCTCGGGATGGGGAAGAATTCCTATGCTGCCATCTGGAACAACTGACAAGCTTGAGGGACGGACATGGGATATGGTGGGAGTGAAGGCATTGAGGGAGCACGTGGAAGAAGTGGACAGGGACGAGAGAGATGACAGAAAGGGGGCTATGCGGGCCAGAGAGGAGGAGTGGATAAGCGACACGTGGTAATAAGGGACAATGGGTAGAGGGTGAGCGAAGTGACAGGAGGAGGGTCCACCATGGCTAAACATAGGGCAGCTGAGGAGAGCATGGCTGCACGAGCGCCGTTGATTCGGGTGTGACGATCGTGGCCACTGGGAGCTGCATCAATAATTCCGGACCCCCCCCCCTCAGCTTAAAGGGAGAAAGACGGGGGGGGTCCGGAATGACCTTTATCGCCGTTGATCCGGGCGCGCTTATCTGGGCCGTTGGAGAGATGCGCCCCTGATTCCGGACCCCCCCCCCACTGCTTAAAGGTCGGAAGGCAAGGAGGGTCCGGAATTTTTTGTGCGTCGTTGATCCGGGCGCGCTCATCTTGACCGCCCGATCTCACTTACTGTTTACCACGGGCGTCATGTCGCCCAAAACCTTGGACAAGCGGGTTTTAACCCATTCATTTGATTTCTGACCCCCTTAGCAAGAAATATCGCTAACACTATGATAATTAATGATGTAAACCTATCTGTTTCCTTCAAAGGGGTCAGTGGCCTGAGTTCCTAAAGAGAGAAGGGAGAAGAACTTTTCCTGAGAAAAGAAGTTGCATTTTCCTATGTAAAAACCTTATAAGAAAGGAAGTTCATAGGTTGCTATATAGGTAGGGTGTGAGAATGACCCATTTTTGTAGGTTTCACTATAGCTAGGGTGTGATATGTTCGCAGGTTTCTCTATAGCTAGGGTGAGAGAATGCCTACACGTGGGAAAAATAAGCATTTTCTCGAATCTTCTAGAAGGAGAAACTTCTATGGTGAGGTGGCATATGAATGGTTTGGATCTTACTTGCTTTCATGATTTAGTGGATCATCCTAACCTCCTCACCTTATCCTCTTCAACTTATAAAAGGAGAGGAGTTCTCATGGAGAAAGTTAGCTTTTATTGGTTCTTGAGCTTAACTTTGGCTGGCTTGGAATTATTATCTTGGTTGGAGTGACTTTGAGATTTTCTTTGTCAAGATAGATTGTGAGTAGCTATTAGATGTATGCTTTCAGAATCCTTGGAGCATGAAGTGTGTGGGGAATGAAGGACAGTTGGAAGGGACCTTACGACATCAAAGCCATGGTTGTAATCTCTCTTTCACATTTAATATGATACAGTAATATGATTCTTTCCTATAAAGCTTGTTGTGTTTTATTGTATGATTCCTTGATCACATATATAGGTTTATATTGAGTTTATGTTATTGCTATCACTTTGGTTGGTTTATGTTGTCTTGGTCTTGACCTCATGAGAGCACCAGAGTGAAGCGGGAGCAACAAAGACCCTAGGAAGCGATATAAAAGTATGTTACTTGTTCCTTCCTACTAGTAAATTCAATATTTAAAACTTAAGGAAAGCGTCATGTTCTGTCTTTCTTTGTTCTAGATCTAGGTGGATCTAGGGAGATCGGTTAGTGTCCGCACCTATGGATTTATCCAATAACAAAATTTCTGAAGACCCGGTTTTCGAAACCAGAGATTCTAGGTTCAATCCCTAGTGGAGTCGAAATTTTTTTTATTGGATAAATCCATAGGTGCGGACACTAACCGATCTCCCTAGATCCACCTGGATCTAGAACAAAGCAAGAGAGAACATGACGCTTTCCTTAAGTTTTAAATATTGAATTTACTAGTAGGAAGGAACAAGTAACATACTTTTATATTTCTTCCTAGGGTCTCTGTTGCTCCCGCTTTGCTCCGGTGCTCTCATGAGGTCAAGACCAAGACAACACAAACCAACCAAAGTGATAGAAATAACATAAACCCAATATAAACCTATGTATGTGATCAAGGAATCATACAATAAAACACAACAAGATTTATAGGAAAGAATCATATTACTATATCATATTAAATGTGAAAGAGAGATTACAACCATGGCCTTGATGTCGTAAGGTCCCTTCCAACTGTCCTTCATTCCCCACACACTTCTTTCTCCAAGGATTCTGAAAGCATAGATCTGATAGCTACTCACAATCTATCCTGACAAAGAAAATCTCAAAGTGACTCCAACCAAGCTAATAATTCCAAGCCAACCAAAGCTAAGCTCAAGAACCAACAAAAGCTAAATTTCTCCATGAGAACTCCTCTCCTTTTATAAGTTGAAGAGGATAAGGTGAGGAGGTTAGGATGATCCCACTAAATCGTGAAAGCGAGTAAGATATAAACCATTCGGATGCCACCTCACGATAGAAGTTTCTCCTTCTAGAAGATTCGAGAAAACGCTCATTTTTCCCATGTGTAGGCATTCTCGTACCCTAGCTATAGAGCAACCTACAAACATATCGCACCCTAGCTATAGTGCAACCTGCGAGAATGGGTCATTCTCGCACCTTGCCTATATAGCAACCTTCGAACTTCCTTTTTTATAAGGTTTTTACATAGAAAAATGCAACTTATTTTCTCAGGAAAAGTTCTTCTCCCTTCTCTCTTTAGGAACTCAGGCGACTGACCCATCTGAAGGCAGTAGATACGTTTACATCATTAATGATCATAGGGATGACGAAAATAATGTGTAACAGATGTAAGAAAATATGAACTACAAAGGATGATGGATTCAACTGAAGCTAAGTTGGAAGTGATATTGGATGCTAAGATGGATGGTTTAAAAGGGGAGATCATGGAAGGATTAAAAAAGTTGCTAATAGAGAGGCCATCTGAAAGTGACAATGTATCCC
This sequence comes from Picea engelmannii, assembly GCA_009831015.1. Taxonomy (NCBI): domain Eukaryota; kingdom Viridiplantae; phylum Streptophyta; class Pinopsida; order Pinales; family Pinaceae; genus Picea; species Picea engelmannii. The sequence goes on along the minus strand of ML829068.1, from coordinate 156,413 downwards.
ATGAAATTAATGATGAGTACAAAAGGAAGATGAATCAAGACTAGAGAAACTCCAACTTTGGGTTGAATACCAACCAAATTCCTAAGATTGATATGACGAAGTTTGATAGAAAGGATCAAATCACATGGATACTCCATATGGAGCAGTTCTTTGATCTACATGATGTGCCACACACAAAAGGGTACAAATTGCATCTTTATATTTAGAACTCAATCAATTTGTGTGGTATCAATGGATTTTTTCTCACCAATCACTTGTCAATCGGACAATTTTCACGAAATAAATGATAGCACGCTATGAGGATAGAAGGATCAATACCTTCTTCAGCCAATTGATAAATCTCAATCAAAAGGGATCAGTTGCGAAGCACATTGAGAACTTCCTAATATTTAATATAAAGGTAACATATATTCCAGATGAAAACCTGATTGATGTATTCATAGGAACTTTAAAGGATAAAATTCAACATGAGGTTCGACTTTGGGAACCCAAATCATTAGAGAATGAGTTCAAGGTGGCAAGAAATGTTGAAACTAAAAATATGGCTATGGATACTAGAAGGACCACTCCTAACATCTATTGAGAGAATAATGTTCCTTCTTCTAAACCACCTCAACCTACAAGGTTGACACATCAACAATTGGAGGAAATAAAAGAAAAACATTTATGCTTTAATTGTGACAACAAGTACAGTAAGGGACATAAGTGTGGTGAGAAGAAATTATTCTACATAGATTGTGAAGAGGACAAAGAACAAAAACAACAAAAAGAACCATCTCAAGATGAAAGCGTAGAAGAGGTTTCTTTTCAAGAGTTGACTCCCACCATATCATGTAATTAATTGGCTGGAATTATCATTCCTCAAACCCTCAATATCGAAGGATATATCAAAGAGGAAAAGGTAATAGTCCTAATTGATTTTGGTGGTACTCATAATTTCATTCATTATAAATTAGCCAAATCTCTCAATTGATTTATATATCCAGCGCCATAGTTTCAACTAATGATTGCAAACTGAGGAACTATCAATTGCTCAGGAAAATTCCATTAGATGGATATTACTATGGGGGAATATGTAATTAATAGTCCAATCATTTCTATACCCATGGGTGGTGTTGATGTCGTACTAGGAGTCCAATGGTTACAATCATTGGGAATAATGGCTTTTAATTTTCAAGAACTTTTCATGAAATTTTCATTAGAAGGAAAAGATATTCAGTTAAGAGGTATCACAGGGAAACCCAGTAAGGTGATAAGCTCTAATGGTATGAAAATATTATTGAAAAAGGGGCATCAAGGTGTAATTGTACAACTATTCTCACTAGATGTTCAAACATCTAAGCCGTCTTTTCCCCTAGATCTCCAAGGTATCATTGGTAAGCATTCCAAATTATTTGAAGATATCCCCAAAGGTATTCCACCCACTTGCGATCATGATCATGCTATTTACCTAATTCCTGGGAGTGGTCCTCCTAAAATCAAGCCTTAAAGATACCCTTATTCCCATAAGAGTGAAATTGAATGTATGGTTGAAGAAATGTTAGAGGATGGAATTATTAGACCTAGCCAAATTTCTTACTTTGCACTGGTGGTAATGGTACTCAAGAAAGAGGGATCATGGAGTATGTGTCTAGATTATAGGGAGCTCAACAATATCACCATTAAAGATAAGTTTCTCATTCTTGTAATTGATGAATTGTTATATGAACTACATGGAGCAATCTACTTCACAAAGTTGGATATTCATTCAGGGTATCATCATATTAGAATGAAGGAAGAAGATATCCCAAAAACAACATTCTAAACTCATGAAGGCCATTATGAATTTTTGGTCATGCCTTTTGGCCTTATGAATGCACCTTCCACATTCCAAGGGTTGATAAATTCTATTTTCAAGCCCTTCCTTCAAAATTTTGTATTAGTATTTTTTGATGATATACTAATCCATACCATGTCTTGGGAGGATCATGTTTGACATATTGACATGGTGCTATAGCTACTAAAGGAGAAACAATTATATTCCAAACCATCCAAATGTTTATTTGAGGTGAAGGATGTAGATTATTTGGGTCATATTGTATCTCATGAAGGTTTCAAGGTAGACCCTAATAGGATTAATGCCATGATGGGATTTTTGGGTTTGACAGGTTACTACCACAAGTTTGTTCAGAACTATGGAATAATAGCAGCACCTTTCGTTGGTTGTGGATCCTGATTATCTTCTTGATTCAAAAGTTTGTTTTAGCAGTGCTTGGACCCCATTCCCTAACGAGGGGGTGTGGGGGGGATTTCCCCCGAAGAAAAATATTGGGAAAAAATTGCCTTGTAAAATATTGTAATTTTGTAGTCAATTTGGACCGTTCATTATAAGGTCGCATATCTTATGGTAGAAGTTATTTTTAGGGTTTTTTTCCCTAGAAGGAAAACCTCTCTTATGAGAGAATTGTATTATGGCTATGGATTATTACAAATATTGTATTATGAGAGAGGGGACTGTGAGAGGAAGAATATGAAGTTACATTGGTTGAGTTGTAGGTTGTATCCCTTCATTTTGCTGGATAATAAAAAGGAAGGACATGGCGATTTCTCTAGTGGATGTAGCCCACATTGGGTGAAACATGTATATCCATGTCTCTATTGTATTGTGTATCTTATGTTTTTTATTTATTCATTTTATTGCTGCATGATCCTATTTTTCTAACAACTGATATCAAAACGAAAGGTAACTCGTAGCAAATGAGGGTTCCTGGTTCGAGTGGGAGAAATGGAGGAAGATGGAAATTTTAGGGTTGATAAATTTAATGGCCAAAACTACCATTTATGGAAGATGAAAATGGAAGATTATTTATATCAGAAGGATCTATTCGTACCATTGAGCAAAATAGAAAAGAATCCAATGATCATGAAGGATGGAGAATGGGAGGTTCTTGACAAAAAGACACTAGAAACGATAAGAATGAGTCTAGCAACATCGATGGCTTTCAATATTTGAAAAGAAAATACAACGAAGGAGTTGATGGACTCATTGGATAAAATGTATGAAAAAACCTCGACATCCAATAAGGTATTTCTAATGAAGAGATTATTTAATATGAATATATCAGAAGGTGGGTCTATTGCAGATCATTTAAATGAATTTAATATGGTTAGGAATCAACTAAGTTATGTAAAAGTGGACTTTTATGATGAGGTCAGTGCTATTCTAATATTTTTCTCCTTGACAAAAAGTTGGAATGGCTTGGTTATGGTTGCAAGTAAATTTGTCTATGGTTCAAACACTCTAAAATTTGATGATGTTTTTGGTGTTATCCTTAGCGAGGAAATGTGACAGAAAAGTATAGGTGAAACATCATGTAATCCATTGGTTGTGGAGAACATGGGAAGACAAAAGGATAGAGGAAATGGATTAGGGAATTGTTGGTGCAATTATTTTCATAATATTACCAAACATAAATTATCAACTGAGATTCGTAATCAGTAGAGTTGATGCACTATATCTGCTGATAACATATAGGTTCCTATGTATGTTTAATATATCCTAGATAACAAAACCATCAATAAAAAAATACTTTGTTTTCAAAGATAACACTCTTCACACAATTCGGAAATTCGAAAGAAAAACTTGCAATCATGCACTCAAAATATTTTTCTGAGAAAATGTCTTCTCCATTTACAAACTCATGAAGTGGAAACATGAACTCTGATTCAATTATTTGTAGCTACTTTCCTTAACAACAACTAACAAGCAAATATGGGTACACTTCAACAATAACAAAAGATAAATCTCATAGTAAAACTCACAAGAAAATACTCAATTGAAAAGTCTCACTCACATAACATTTTTGTTCATTATAGGCTCATGAAAAGAAGAGATGAAATCAAATAGTGTTCCATGTAGCAATTGAAAACAATAATCAACAATTCACTCTTAAACAAAAAGAAATCATAACTCAATTTTGTTCAATCAAACCTATGTAGTACAAAAAATAGTCAATGTAATTGAGAGGCTTCATTGAATGGTGCATGAAGGTGAGAGATGAAGTTTGATCTCATTTCCTGTAACAACTAACTTCAAACTTGCAAGAAATTCTTATCTAATTCTACACACACTTCAAAATCAATTGATGCATCACAAACATAAATTTAATACTATCTTGCAATCTTGCAATTACTTCATTTATACACAGGAAACATAAGTCTTAATGAGATGTTCCATTTCATGGCTTATGTAATGTGAATGATGGACTCCCAACTGTTCCTGTTCTGCCACACTTTGCAATCAATTCTAATAGTGAAATCAGAAATGAAATCAAAACAACAAGTACAGAAAAATAGAAATCTATACTAATAATTTACAATGAGCTTACCAAGCTGGATCGGTGGCTCTTGCCGATGCCAACATGGAAGATTTTAGATCAAAAGATGCTAAATGCTAAGATACACACAGGATCCTTGAATTCAAACTTCCATTGATCTTCAACAAATGAATTTACAAAAGGAGTTGGTTCAAAAATCCAATTTCCAGCATACTAACTTCTCTCCCTTGGCTTAGAGCCATCACTCAATTTATATGTTTTTTACATTACAAATTTGGATATAGACAATCCATACAAATAAAAACCATTTTCCATCAATCGAGGTCGAGTACAACCGCTTATATAATCAAGGAAATGTATTTCCCATGAATCTGAGCAATAATTTAGGATGAATCGTTCCCCTTGAACTGGAGGTCCATATGTGTGATATCTTGGGATTCTAACCCATGCATCCAAATGAAAACACCACTCCGGATAAAACCCATGTACCCAAATTTTTATATGCATCATAATAGGCCTAGAAATAGAGGTGAAAATAAAGTACTAGAATGATGGTACCAAAATCCTGTAGGTAGTTGTTTAGTACTGGAATACACATAGTCATAGCCATGAGTACCGGATTAGCACAGAACAGGTGTTGGTACCGGATTAGACACCCATTCAGTACTGGATCAATGCTTCTTAAGATTCAAATGATTAGGATCATACAAAATCAAACATTTAATCGAATTAACTCAAGAAAATTAAACAAATCATGCCTTAATCATAATTTACCCCTTATGCACATGAACAAGGTAATCAAGTGTATTTATGGAGGAAACAATCAATTAGATACACATAGCATAGGTAAAATTGACTCAGAAAGAGATAGTATAGGGTAATATAGGTGTCAATACTGAGACTCAACAGGAATTATGGGAATTCTAGGAAGAGAAAATACAAATCCGTAATGGGAAATATAGAGTGTTGGAATTGTGGGAAGAAAGGACATCTCAAGAAAGACTACAGAGCTCCAAAGAAACAAATAGATGGACAACGAGAGAAAAATCAAGAAGTAAATGTAACAAGTGATGTGTTACAATATGATTTGATTATTTATGTAGATAATGTTTCTGAGTCTTGGGTAGTAGATTCAGGGGTTTCATTTCATGCCACACCCCATAGGAAACATTTTCTAGATTATGTTCAAGGTGATTTTGGAAAGGTTCATTTGGGTGATGATGCATCATGCAAATTTTTTGGAATGGGTAAGGTACAAATAAAACAAAAAAATGGAAACCAATGGTTATTGAAAGAGGTAAGACATGTATCAGCTCTAAGGAAAAATCTAATTTCAATAGAGCAGTGGGCAAGTGATGGTTATATATCTATATTCATAGATAAGATGTGGAAGGTCACCTTTAGGATCACTGGTGATAGAAAAAGGAGAGAGGGTAGGTACATTGTATTTATGTACTGGTAATACCTACTCTTATATCTCTTTAGCATATACTAGAGTGGATAAACCATTGTGGCATCATAGGCTTGGATACATAAATGAGAAGAAGATGCAGATACTTCAAAAACAAAATTGTTTCTAGATATTAAACAAATTGTTTTGGATTTTTGTGAGCACTGTGTTTATGGAAAACCAAAGAGAGTCATATTTCTTAGAGTTGGAAAGGTAAAGAACAATGAAAATTTAGATCTTGTACATACAAATGTATGGGAAGCAACTCATGTATCATGTCTTGGTGGATCTGATTATTATGTTACTTTTATTGATGATGCAACTAGAAAAACTTGGGTTTATTGCATTCAACAAAAATATGATGTTTTTGATAATTTTAAGAAATAGAAAGATTTGGTTGAGAATGAGACAGGAAAAAAGTTGAAGTGTCTCAAATCAAAAAATGGAGGTGAATACTGCAATAAGGAATTTGATGATTATTTTTCATACCATGGGATTCATAGAGAGAAGATAGTTTCAGGAACACCATAAGAAAATGGTGTGTCAGAAAGGATGAACAAGACAATTATGGAGCATGCAACGAGTATGAGATTGCATGCAAGGTTTCCCTTACATTTTTGGGCAGATGTTGCAGATACTGTTGTTTACTTGATAAACATAGGAACTTCAAGTTCTTTGGATGGTGGAATTCCAAAGGAGGCATGGACATGTAAAAAGGTAAAATATTCATTTCTTAAGACTTTCGGTTGTTAAGTATTTTTCCATATTGATAAAGAAAATAGAACAAAGCTTGAAGAAAAATCCAAAAAGTGTACCTTTATTGGATATGGTGTTAATGATTTTGGTTATCGCTTATGGAATTATGAAAACCAAAAAATCATCCGAAGTAGGGATGTCATATTCAATAAGAAGTTCATGTATAAAGATCAATTGTAGTGTGATCCAAAAAGGATCCAAAGAAGGCTAATAAAAACTCAGAACTCACAGAGGCAACTCAGGATGCTCAAAATGGCTTCAACAGACAGAGAAAGGGAAAAAATTCAAAGTTCCAAAACTCAGTAAAAATGACATTATCCCGAAGAGCACGTCGCAAGATTTATAATGACGCAAATGATTCCTCAAGCAAAGATCATATGAAAAATTTAGAAGTGATCAAAGTTCAGTTCAAACTTGGTCAAAAAGTCAAAGGTTGAGGTGACACGTGTCACCACTGCAAGGGTGAAATGCAGAATGCCCATACAGGGAGATGTAGCACAATGTTACATGTATACGTGGCAGGTTCTTACAGGTACACATGGTAGATTATGTGTTCCAGTCTCCAGTTGACACACGGTAGAGGACAACCAATGAGAGGTTGCCACATGGAAACCCGCCATTGGCCTCTTACAATACAGTTCATTAAAATCTATATTAGAGCCGACAGGAGTCGAACTCCTTACCTCCTAGCACAAAGGCCTTACACTCCGCACTAGACAACATGAAATTACATATTCCTTGTTTATTATATGGCACAAATATTATTTAATTTAATAATGTTCATGTGGGCAGAAAACAAAAGGGGTTGGGCCCTCGACCCATCCCCTAGTTATGTGCTAATTCATCTGACCACACTCCAACAAATGGTATATATCATTTCCAAGATTCACGTGCTCAAGAACTATTGCTTCGAGGTTCCATAAGTTACGAGATTCCAAACCTCTACCAAATATATTTCAAGTAGCCACTCTGCAAAATGTAGCTGCATGCCAAAAAAACATTCTAACAAGAGGGGAGGCCCACGGGTTCGACCTCGGGACCTTCGCCTAACCAACGACCTACAATAGCCTCCGCTAACCATTTAGCCAACGACCTCATTTGTTCATAACTACCCATATTTTAGTATAAAAAGGGATTTCCACCAGTGTATAAGGGGAGAACCAAGGGAGCAGTTGTATGAAATTGGCATGAATTTTGAGAAATTTTTCCAACCATTAATTGCAGGTGCGGGCACAAAAACCGAGGTGAGATTTTTCTTAGGTCTTGAAAGTGCCAGACTCGAATAAAGCCACAGAGACAATCATTTATAGGTAATTTTTTTGCCACAAACACAGTGGTGATGATTGTTTTCTGATTTGAGCAAAGCTTTTGTAGATTAACTCCAGAACGAGGTATACTTATGTATTTTGCCCAATTCTTTTGAGGAGTTAATCAAAAGGCCCACCCATTTGAGAGCAGGACCCAGAGACGTAGTCCACCAGTGATGAACTCCGTTATCAAGTTTTTGTGTTCATATTTCATGCCTACGTCTCTTTTATTTTGAGTTTTTCCTTCTTTATGGTGTACTTTAGTTGATGCTCATTTAATACAATTCTTTAATAAGTCACCAGACGAAAAGATTCTAGATCACATTCGTATCAGAGCAATCGTCTTTGACTTGAATTGTTGAGTATGAATTCTTACTAGGACTAGGCATAAACATGGTGAAGGAACTCTTAAGAATTTCAATCTTGAAGTTGGCCATACATCTCGAAGGAAAAAAATGGCGGAAGAGGACAAGTGTGATGAACAAGAGAAATAATTTCACATGGCCTTTTATCGCATGTCAGAAATGGTCGAACGAATGTATGGAGATTACGAGAAGAGGATGAAGAGGAAAGAGAAGAAAAAGGAATCATATGAATATGGTGATGATTCAATAAACCAAGGGGCTGGAGGAGATCCTATCAAGCCTCCATCTTCACCTTCAATTTCTAGTTCTTCTTCCTCTGAGCATTCTCATAATTCTCATCATTATAGCCATAAAATATTATTTTAAGAAACCATTATTAAAGCTTGATGTAAAATTTTCTTACCTATGTTTAATGGAGATGCTAATCCTAAAAAGCTAGATAATTGGATCCGACAGGTTGAAGTATATTGTCGTGTCCAACATGTTGATGAAGAGGAAGTTAAAGTGCAACTGGATTCTCTTCGGTTGGAAGGCACCTCTCTCGTATGGTGGGAGATAAAGCTTCATGACAAAATTAAGTGTGGTAGTATTCTTTCCTCATGGTCGAAATTTAAATCAGAGATAAGGAAGCAGTTCTATCCATTAGGGTATTTACATAAAGCAATGATGGAATGGAAAAATTTAAGGCAATGTAAAGGTCAAACAGTACAAAGTTTCACAGAAAAATTTAGGAAGAAAGATCTAGCATTGAACATTGCTTTGGATTCATATGAAACTTTAATGAAGTATATTGGTGCACTTCATAGTTTTATCTGTCATACTTTTATCTTGTTTAACCCCACTAGTATTGACAAAGTTTGTGTGCAAGACACTCACCTTGAGAATAGGGGGAAACATGTTCAAGAAGATCCCATGAACAAACCTTCCAATTTCCCACAAAATACTTTCAAGAAGTTCAAAAGGAAGGACAAGAAGACTGCTACAATAATGAGAGAAGGAGGAAAACCATCTTGTACTCATTGTAAGAAGAGTGGTCATGATGAAGAACACTGTTGGAAACTGCATCCAGAAAATAAACCGAAATAGTTCGGTGGAAAGGGGAAGACAAATATCATTGTTACAGTGCAGCAAGATCTTGGTTCAGATTTAGGATATGAAGGAAAGGTCACAATGCTTGGAGTACAAGGTAAATATTCTCTTCAATCTATTTCAAGTTCCAATGATGAGTCTCATGTTGATGAATGAAAGAGGAATGATTTATTTCATATACGAGTTGTATCTAAGCATACTAAGATAAATACATTATTTGATATGGGTTCCCAAGTAAACTTAATATCTGAAGCACTTTTTAAGAAGATGGGTCTTGAAACGAAACCACATCTGAAGCATTATCCTCTTGGTTGGGTATGTGATAAAGAAACACTTAATTTCACCAAACAATGTAGGATCATATTTTCTATTGCTTCAAATTTGTTTGATGAAGTGAATTTGGATGTTGTACAACTTGATATATGTGGCATAGTGTTGCAGAGTCCTTATCTTTATGATATAAAAAAAATCTTCTTTCATCATGAGAACAAATACCACCTTACTAAAGGGGGAGTGTGTTCGACAACATAGGTATTCCAACAGAGGATGAACACCTTCAGTAACCACTCACATAACCAGATCAAAGATCAACACACCAATGTTTTCACGTGGTAAAACCCCTACAGGGAAACATCCATGGACCCATCCAATGCGACCACTTGGATCAGTTTATTAATGCAAAGAAAAAGATTACAGATATATTTTACAAGAGAAGTTATCACAATCGATCTTCATCAAATGACCCTCCATGCTCTTTAAATAGAGATCATGGACCAATCGAGTGCTAAGCCATGACTCAATGGTCATTAAGATCGAGGAGAATATGAACCGTCAGATCACTCTATGTCAGGAACATATCGTGACTGTCGGATTTCATAACTACAAATGCATACTAATGCATACTAAAGAAACACTAAGAAGCACACTTTTACCTAATGACACATTAGACCAAGTAGATCTTAACTAAATCCTAAGTGTCTAATTATCCTAACATCCCCCCTTAAGAACAACTTGGGATAGGATTGAAGGATTTACAATGGTGACTCAATAGGAGAAGCAAGGAGGAATTAGAGCCTATCCCCCCTTAATGACAACTTCCTGAACTCCCAACATAGATTGAAGTTTGGAAAAATTCACTTCTGTAAGAGACTTTGTGAAAATGTTTGCAACTTGATCTTCTGTAGGGAAAAAGAGAAATTCAATAACTTGATCATGAATGAGTTTTCTGATGAAGTGCATGTGTAGCTCGATGTGTTTTCTACGTTGATGTTGAACTAGTTCTTTGGCGAGCTTGATGGCACTCTGATTGTTTCACCAACGGTTGGTCGGATGTTGCTGTTGGAATCCAGAATCTGAAAGGATCTGTTGAAGCCACAAGGCTTCATGACTGGAAATTAGTGTTTCTCGGTATTCTACTTCCACCGAAGAAAGTGAAATAGTGTATTTTTTCTTATAGGCCCAAGTGACAGGTCCTGAACTAAGGCTGAAAACATAATCTGCAGTAGAATTCCGATCATCAGGGTCACCGACCCAATCTTGACGCAACCCCTCCTCAACCCGCAGGTCTGAAGGTCACGTACACAGGATCGTTTCCCTTACACTGGCCCAAAGAGCTCTCAAAAATGGCTCCTCTATTTCCATTTCAGGAAATCTGCACCCATAATTAACTTCGAGAAATATTCCCTTATACTTCAGGAGATCTGACTTCACACTTTCACGAATCCGGGGGTCAAGTGCCTTGTCTCTCAATCTTTGAAAGCTGTTGGTAGCCAATTAAATTTTTTCTATTGTCCTATAAGCTGCCTACACCTATGTCTTCCGAACTTCAAGTTGTTTGTCACATTTTTCAAATAGATGACACTTTCATTTCTTGTGACACTTGCAAATTTGTCTTCATTGAGTTTTCACGACTGTAAGCGTGAAAATTTCTCCTTTCGAGGTTGCATTTCGATCACTATCTTAACTGTCATGATATTTTTATCGATATTTTCTATGGCACTTACCTTGGTTTATCGTTATGTGGCTGAAAGGATTTTCGAACTATGCTCATTTGGACATTCTTATATTGATTGCAAAACTTGATTCTGTTGATTTTGTAAGTCATTGAGCATTTTGGTTTATACTTCTTATGACTTGCCTCATCTTTTATAAGGGTTATGATTAAATTTATATATATGATATAATCCTTATTGCTAAACTTTTTATAGCTCTTGGCTTGTCAATTTTATGAGTATCGATTGGCACAATTGCTTAAAACTTTTGATTAATATATTGGCGCATAATGATTTTGGTGTTGATCTATAAGTCGAATGTTTTGAATACTATGGCATAGTGTTGGCGTGTATTGGTATGTGCATTGCATTTGATTGGTTGTACACATAAGTTAATGGTTGAACGATTATTATGGAGTGAATAACTATGGAACTTGGCGGTTGTACTTGGATAATGAGTATTATGCATGGCAATGAATAACTCCACCACCCTCGCATGCACGCATTAATGCTTTCCCCCTTTGATCATTCATTGTTGTTAGACCGAATAGCTCTGCTCCTGTGCGTTGGTGAATTCAAACCAAACCCTTACCATGTGCTCGATTCATGGAACCAGTCGTCCGAGTTGAACCCAATGGTAGCCAAGCTCTGTTGATGTTTGACAACGCCCGCAGTGACCTCGAGGAAAATGGGTGGCTTCCCTTTATACAAAGATTCGAGGGTTTTAACCTTTGCGTAGCTTGACAATTTTCCATGACCTTTGATGGTTGTCGAGCCAAGGTTGGCGATATTCAATTGGAAATTGATGAACAGTTTATCAGTCTTTCTATGGGTTTACCTGCCACTAGACAACGATGGTCCAAGAATTGCAAAGTCGAGCAGGTCCCATGGACACTGCTCTTCCATTCGCGCAAAATTTCCTCCTGTGATAGAGGTATGCCAGTAACTATGCTCAAACAACGTTGGCATGATTTATTGATGATAATCAAGCAGTTTGTGACCTGCGAAGGTCGGTATGGGTTTGTGTTCTTACACCACCTGCGTTTTCTTATGGTTTTTATGGGATATCAACTCAATATGCCCTATTATTTGCATCGAAGCCTATTTAAAATGTCAAAGAAGTACAAAAGACACCAGGGTGATAGTAGCCTTTTTCATTATGGTCTGGTTAAGATTATTGTTGTCTTTCATTTGAGTCTATACGGAGATTGTTGGAGCAATTTCGTTGCTCGAAATGGTTTTGAGGATTCGAACCCTACACAGGTTGACAAACCTATGGTGACTGAGGTCAAAGTTGTACCCCCAGTACCCTACCGTATCCTACTACCTAAACCATTGGTTGAACTTCCTATCGACCTAACCCACACCGTGACTAAGAGTGTTGATACTATTAAGCCTATGGGCAAAAATCCCAAGGAAAACCTCACTCTAAATGCCAAAGGGAAAAAGAATGCACATTTGATTTCACGGATGGCAAGAAATAAGCCAAAACCCCCTATCGAACCAAACCCTATCGTGTTGAGTGAGGACTCTGATTCGGAAGTGGAGCATTTCTTGGCTAGTGAATACCCCTATTCACAAGGTTTGTGTGCCAAACCCTCGTATGAATTTGTGTCAAACCTACCCCCCTACCTACAGGATGACCCTAACTACCCAGGCATTAAGTTGCCTTGTAAAGACCCAAGTCATTTATCCAAACCCTCTTTTGCTCTGTCTAAACCTATAGTCCCACCCTGTGATCAATGCAGTTCGTGGTTAGAGCGATATTATCTTGATGTTCTGATTCTCCAGTCAAGAATTCAATCTTTAGAAGACCAGATTGCACTACTTACCAGTCAAAAGGCCAAGCTACAAGCAACAGATAAGAAACAAAAGATGACAGGCTCCATCTTGTTTAAAAATGTGGAATCAGCCATGACTGTCGTGAATTCTAAGTTGGCATAATTGAGCAGCCTCATCATTACACAGGTATATTTTGACATCACTTGTTTATATAATGATTTGAATTCAGTTTTAAACAACTCTATTCACATCATTGATTGGTTCTGTTACATTGTATGCATTCTATACATAGCTTTTCTTTGACTAAATGGAATTTTGTTTTTCCCAGTTTAGCTTCTATTAGATTTTCATCGATTTGATTGATTTTAGTGCGGATTTGATTTGTTTGATTGAGTTAAAATGGATGCTCTGCTGTCAATTAAAGTCGCTTATATCTATTCAATACAGGAAGTGTTTCTTATACTCAATTTAGAACACAATCACATTTCGTTTTGATTTCATTATAATGCATACGCTATGATTGGTAACGATTATTGATGAGGTTAATTGTTACAGTTTGTTGTGCTATATGACTTTCAACGAATAGGAATTCAACTCAGATCGTCTCCAATGTGACTCTGTTTCTTCGGAAACATTGCTTTTTATTTTAAGCATGTAAAAACGCACCCAAATCATAAAATGAATTTGATTCATAACGATCATGCTAAACCCAGCTGGTTGATTCGCATTGGTTTACTGTTAGCTCGACCAGGTTATCAGTTGGATTCATATTTGCGATAGATACTCTGTTTAAATTTGATTTGTAAAATGAGATTGGTTATATCCAGATTCATGATTTGTTTCTATGTTAAACTCGGTCATGATTCATTTGAAATTAATGATTTCGTTCAAAACCAATCAAGTTTATTTGCCTAGTTTGCAATAACTAATTATCACTGATCTTTATTCTATTATGACTGTGATCAAAGTCAAATCAATCTGGTTACAATCTTGTATGAGTTGATTCTCGCACCTGTTTGAATTGGTCTACCTGTTGTGTGAATCGTTTAATGTCATGACAACTATAACAATTTTGAACGATCTGATCGTATATTTTGTTGTTAAGAAAACACAACGTTTTCCTGTGATTTGTTTGATTGCATTACCTTCAAATTGAATATGAAACGATTTGCAAAATTGTTTGGTTTTGATTATGTCTACCCGACTATGATGACAATCGAAATAGAGTATGCCTGTCTCTCTATTTGGTTATTGGATTTTGATCCTATTTGATTTCAAATGATATAACATTTTCTAATGAAATGATTCATTATTGGTTGTTAATTCAATTTTATTTTATTAAAAAGATTTGATTCAATTTTAATTCTGATCCTGTATCTTATTTTAGATTAGCTACAAAATCAGATGATTCTATAGCTAAGTCTGTAGAATTAGATTTTTATTGTTTTGCTAATAAAATATCTCTCTAACTTGTTATTTTTGGTCCATTGCAGATGAATTAGAAATTGCATTGGATTTGATGAGCAATTAGAAGATATTTGAAATATTTTGGTTTCATTTTAGTTTCCTAGTTTAGTTGATCTTGGGAATATCTTCCCAGATTATGTAAACAGTTTGATAACTGCCATAGGGAGGTTTTACCCTATGGAAAGACTTATAAATACTTATTATTTTTGTAATAATGATCATCCTCATTCGTGGGAGAACAAGGATATGGAATTTTAATACAGACTGAGACAGAGGCTGATATTCTGTTACAACTTTAGCTTTTCATAATATCAATATTTTGTTTCATGTTCATGTGTATCTATTTGCATTTGGTTAATGACTACTTTAGCTATCTTAGTCTTCTGCAAATGATATGATTTAATCACTATAATCCATATCTGATTTCTTCTAGCACTTAAAAAACATAGCAATTACGTGATTCAGTTTGTGAAAGACAAATTTCTCTTCTTCATAAGTTGAATTATTAAGTATAAGTTTTTTCATAACAGGTTTCCCTTATTGCAGAGATTTATAAATCATATAATTGTTATGATTTTTTATGTCTTGTTTGTCCTGTAAACAACTCAAAGAGCATTGCAGCCTATCGTTTACGAGAAGCTTTTGGATCATCCAGTGCGAGTTTCCTTCCTCCGACCAGCTTCGAAGTCATCCGACACAGGACAAATCTGGAGCATTTCCAGGTCAGTTTGTCATTTGTTTGTTTAATATATTTATTAGTAGTTTAGTTTAGATATAAGTTTAGTCAGATATATGTA
Organism: Picea engelmannii; assembly: GCA_009831015.1. Lineage (NCBI taxonomy): Eukaryota > Viridiplantae > Streptophyta > Pinopsida > Pinales > Pinaceae > Picea > Picea engelmannii. Next base: position 141,093 of record ML829068.1, on the reverse strand, counting down.
TATTAGATTGTTAAATTTCAATAAGTTGTATTTCTTGTTTATAAAATTATAAAATAAAAAAAGAAATACCTTTCTCTGTCTTAGGGCAGACTGCAAATGAGTTTTCCAGGTTTTATTTAAATCTGTATTTTGTAGATATTGTATATTTTGTAAATAAGTTATATCCGAAGTAGTAGTTAGTATAGTATTAGTTAGTAGTTTTGTATATATAGAAATAGTAGATTACTTAGTTTGTTTAATAGTTAGTTTTAATTAGATTAGTTAGTTTTATTTATTGTTAGTTAGTTTAATTTGTTTAATTTAGTTTTAATTAGTTTAGTTTGTTTTATTTAGTTTTAGTTAGTTTAGTTTTAGTTAGATTAGTTAGTTTAGGTTATTTTTATCTTTGGTTTTCCTAGGATCTTAGATCGGCCAACGGAGCCGCTAAACCCGTTAGGGTGGTTCATTCCAAACGGCTTGGGTTATTAGACAACCCCGGACCGGTTCCACTCTCTCAGTTGACGAACGGTCAATTTTGCCCGTCAACAAATGGCGCTAGAAGGAGGGCCTGAACTTAATTAATGGCACAAGGAAGTCGCAAGACTCCTCCCCCCTCTAATTGCTCACCTTTAGTGACTAGAATCCATTCACAAGATAATATTCCCCTTCAAATAGCAACTACTTCAACCGAAGATCCGCAGATCACAGTTGAGCTAGCAACCCCTAATCCGACAGGTGGTGACACACAAGAGATTATCCGCCAGTCTCTTATTAAAAAACATAGTGACTTAGCTCGTCTTAGGCAACAAAACCATCCGTGGGGTCAACCTTTAGACTTCTTTGATATCAGATAACAATTAGGTGACATTAACCTCACTGTGAATCCTACAGATCCAATCACAAATCCTGCTGTAGGAGGATTTGGGATACCTCCTTCACCACCTCCCTCATATCCTTCCTCTTCTGGAGGAGACTCCTCTTCACACGAAGGCAATTCATCTTCTCAGCCTTCCACACCCACTGCCCCAATGGAAAATCAGAACAACCCTACTAGACCTTGGTTGGACCAGGATACTGTAGTTGTACCTGGAGCCCAACACCCTTTACCTAAACACTCGGAGAAATGGCTTCCCAAGTTTGATCCTGATTCGAAACAGATAGCCGAAGATCATATCAAAAAATTTATGTTAGCCATCAGACTCCGTAACGTTGAACATGAAGACATTGTCTGTAGGTTGTTCCCTTATACTTTTGAGGGTAATGCATCTACTTGGTACTTTGCCCAACAACCCCATACCATCGTGTCTTGGGAAAAGTTTGATTCATGCTTTTTGGAAAAATTCAGAGATGGTAAACCTCCGGAAGTCTTAGTCATGGATCTTTCAAGCTTAAAAATAAACCCAAAAGAAAAAGTTAAAGATTTTAATCAAAGATTCCTAACGCTTAAAAATTGAATCCCTACAGATTTTATGCCTGCTGAGAGTCTTGTAATAGCTTACTACACTAAAGCTCTACATCAAAGTATAGCTATTTGGGTCAAACAATCTAAAAAGACCACGTTGTTAAAGCCTTTGAGGAGGCTAGCCAGAATGAAAAAGATATACTTAGTCTTAAGGACTCTTCTAGCAATGAAACTGAAACTAGTTCTTCTTCCAAAAAGAATATTGAGATTCTCCCTAGACCTACTCAAAGTAAAACACAACCTGAAAACTCTGATTTGGAAAATTTAACTAAAGTTGTTCAAAACCTGTCTAATCAAGTTATAGATTCAAAAAGGTCGACTGAAGAAGCTTCTCTGAGTAAAGGATCCTACAAATCTCCTTTCCGAAATCCTTTTCCTACCAACCGACCTAACCCAAACCCCGAAGTATTAAATCTAGAAAGTTTGCAATGTGCCCTTCAAACAATTCTAGAAGCCCAAGATAACTTGATGCCCCCTGATGTTCCTCAGGAGGAGGTTGAACAGGAAATAGTTCAAGAAGAAGAGTCTTCTCCAAACATCTTTGGACATTTCTTGGATAGCATCTTTCAAGCTAACTTCGAGACTGTTCACCCTTATAACACTAGGAGTAAGACAACAAACAAGCCTTCTACCGAGAACACTACAACTTCACCTCCAAAGCCATCTAAATCAGTAGACGCTAAAAAGAGCAGTGTCAACCCCAAATTAGATTATGATGTTGTTGAAGATCTTAAAAAATTAAGGGCTAACATTTCTATTTATGAGTTATTGAAGTTTCCTTTTTTTCTACAAATGATGTTGCAAAATATTTCAGAGAACGACAAGAATGGTAACTCAAATGGTAACAGGGTTGTGCAAAGAAAAGTTCCACAGAAGACTTCCACTAAAAATAATCTTGATCCTCAAGATAAAGGAAGCCTTCTTGTAGCCCCTGTAAATAATGTAAATAATGTAGATAAAGTAGCATTAGAAACTGCGAGTAAAAATCCACAAGCTACTACTCTTAGTACTCGCAAGAATGTACCTCCTTTTCTTTTAACTTTCAAGATTTTCAATAGAAATGTGCATAATTGTATGGTGGACTCAGGAGCGTCATCAAATGTGATGCCTTGGTCTGTCTGCCAAAAGATTAACGCTGAAGTGGAACCATCTACTTTGAAAATCATACAACTTGATCGGACAAATGTTAAAGCTATAGGCGAACTAAAGAATGTATTGATTAGATTATCGTCTAACCCTAAGGTTCATCAGGTTATTGATATAATTGTTGTGGATATTCCATAAGTGTATGGTCTATTTTTGAGCAGGGACTAGTCGGAGCAGCTACATGGTTACTTCGCGACGGACTGGTCTCACTTATGTCTTCCAGAGAACGATAAGCCCAACAAGATCAGGGTGAACCGTGAGTGTTACCTTAAGTTCACAGTCACAGATTTGAATTACCGTAACGAACCATATACACCTCTTGCTGATTCACCCGAAGTCCAAGGGATGGACACCTTCTTCGGAAATTTCATGGCTGAGGTTTCACCTATCATCAATCCTGAACAATAGTCCGAGATCATAGCATATGTGCAACCAACATCTTCTATGCAACAGTCCCATGAACCTGATGGAAATCAAATTTGGTCTCTATATTTCGATGGTTCTAAGTCTAAAGAAGGAAATGGTGCAGGCTGCATCATTATCAATCCGACAGGTAACAAGACATTAATGGCTTGTAGACTAGAATTTGAATGTACTAACAATACTGCAGAATATGAGGCTTTACTGGAAGGTCTTAGAAAATCCTTGGATATGGACATTCAAAACCTGGTTGTATTTGGTGACTCTGAAATAGTGGTTAGACGGGTAAGAGATTCTATACACTGTCTTTCCCTGCATCTCAAAAGTTACCAGTCTGAGGTATGGAGTTTAATGAATAAATTTTCTTCTTTCAACATAAATTCCATTCCTAGATTAAATAATGCTGAAGTAGATCTACTAGCTAATGTAGCCTCTAAACTTCTTCCTGCAGAAGGCTTATTCCCAAACGCATTCTCCATCGAGCTATTGTTTCGACCATCTCTTCCTGACAATATCACAAAATGGAGAGTATTTGACGATGATCAACGGATCATTAACTTTCTGCACATGGAAGAAACCTTTCAAGGCACAGTGATAGATGAATGTATGCACAACGACAATTTGCACGACTTTACGGTAATACCTAATCTAAAATCTCCTGAAGCTCTATCGGACATGGTAAATTACATACCCAAATCCATATTTAGATTAGAAAAGTTTTATGATTTTGAAGATAAATTTAAAAAGACGGTAAATTGTAAAACTAATAGTTCCTCGTTGTCTTATGAAAAAGTCAATTTAGGGACTAGTGAAAATCCTCAGTGTATCAACTTAGGCTTGGGATGTTCTAGACAAGAAAAAGCTTCTTTTGTTAAATTGTTTAAAGAATTTAAGGATGTATTTGCATGGACATATGATGATCTTAAAATGTTCGATCCTAATATTATACAGCATGTCATCCCGATGAAGCCTCAAACCTTACCCTTCCAACAAAAATTGAGGAAAATGCATCCTAAACTTGAACCGACCGTTCAAAAAGAATTGAATAAACTCCTAAGTGCTAAAATAATTTTTCCTGTTAGACACACTCAATGGGTTTCCAACCTCGTCCCAGTACGGAAGAAAAATGGGGAAATCCGACTTTGTGTCGATTTCCGAAACCTCAATAGAGCATCTGATAAAGACAACTATCCTGTCCCACCCATGGAACAGATCCTTCAACAAGTATCTAGTTCCAAGAGGCTATCCTTACTGGATGGTTTCTCTGGATACAACCAAGTCTTGATGTCTCCGCCATACCAGCTAAAAACTACCTTCCGTACCCCGTGGGGCACTTATGCTTATCTCAAAATGCCCTTTGGATTGATTAATGTTGGTGCTACCTTTCAGAGAGCAATGGACATTGCTTTTCGAGACTTAATCAATCACTCCATCGTAGTTTACTTAGATGATGTGACTTTTTATTCTAAAAACAAAGACGATCATCTAGCTCACTTACGAGCCGTTCTGCTACGATGTCGTAAATACGACATCTCCTTGAACCCCAAGAAGTCCATCTTTGCAGTAGAACAGGGTAAAATCCTAGGATTCATTGTGTCGAGTGATAGTATGATTATTGACCCTAAAAGGACTCAATTCATCGCTAAACTTGCCCCACCTACATCCAAAAAATCCATGCAATCTTTCTTAGGCTAGATTAATTTCATGAGAAGATTTGTCCCCAGTTTCTCTGAAATGGTCAGGACTCTACAGAACCTGATTAAGAACGACACTCAATATCACTGGGGACCCACAGAAAACCAAGATTTTAATGCTATAAATAAGGCCATAATAGACGCTCTGTCTCTCATGAGCCCTGACTTCTCTCAAGATTTTACACTCTATACTTTTGCCTCTGAGTGTTCCTATGCTGCAGTCCTAACTCAGAAGAATTACGATGATAACGAAGTACCCATCGCCTTTATGAGCTCTGCCTTCAAAGGTGTTGAACTTAACTACCCAATGGTTTATCGGCAAGCCTACGCTATTTTCAAAGAAGTTAAGCATTTCCAGTCCTATCTTTTGAAGTCAAGGACGAAAGTCATTGTCCCCTACCCTGCCGTAAGGAACTTGTTAGTGCAGAAGGAGTTAGGAGAGAAGACAACCAACTGGGTCACCTCCTTGCAGGAGTATGACTTGGAAATCACCCCAGCTCAGATCGTAAGAGGCCAAGGGTTGTGTAAGTTGGTTGTTGATTCAGAAACAGGACAACAAGAAGATAGTGATACGTCAAACCCAGAACAACGTGATCAAAGTTTAATTTGTTGTGCACAAAACCTCGTTAATCCTTGGTACGACGATATTAGATTCCGTCTTGAACATGGATCAACACCTCTTCAGCTTGACCCCACCAAGAGAAGAGCATTGAGACTAAAGTCCGCCTCCTTTCATCTAGTTAACGGTATACTGTTTCATTAGAATTTTGAAAGCGTACTGATGCACTGCCTCGAAAAAGACGAAGCAGAAGAAGTCTTGCTTGAGTTGCATGCAGAAGAATTTGGTAGTCACTTCGGTGGTGACACCACTACTCATAAGTTTTTAAGAGACGGTTACTACTGGCCCACACTTTTTAGGGACGCCCATGCCTTGTGTCATAAATGTATCATCTGTCAGAAAGCATCAGGGCGGTTGCAAAAACCAGCCTTTCCCTTGCAACCCGTCTCAGTAGATTATCCTTTCCAGCAATGGGGCCTTGATATCATAGGTCCTATTAACCCTTCGTCCTCACAACAACACAAGTATATTTTGATGGCCACAGATTACTTTACACGATGGTCCGAAGCTGCTGCGTTAAGAACTGTTAACACAAGTCAGGTGATTTCTTTTCTAAACTTGAATATTATCACGCGTTTCAGTATCCTTGATTGTCTAGTCTTTGATAACGCTTCATACTTTTCTTCTCTTGAGATGAGTGAGTTTGCTTTGGAGAAAGGAATAAAGCTGAAGTACTCTACTAGTTACTACCCCCAGGGCAACGGCTTAGCAGAATCAACAAACAAGAACTTTATCAAAATTATCAAGAGAACCGTGGTTGAAAATCACAAGAATTGGCACAATGCACTGCTAAACGCATTGTGGGCTGATAGGGTAACACCCAAAGATGCTATCGGTAACTCCCCCTTTTTTCTTGTTTATGGCAGAGAAGCCATTCTGCCACCTCACATTCTTCTTCCTTCGCTTCAGTTATCACAAAAAGTCCAAGAAGAAGATTGTCCCCCTTTAGAAATCCGCATTAACGCTTTGATGAAGTTGGAAGAAGTAAGAGCCCAAGCTAAGCGTAAGTTAGATCAACATCAACATTTGATTAAAATCTGGTTCGATTCTAATTCTGCTTCTGATAGGAATTTTGAAGTAGGCGATCTCATCTTAAAGTGGGACAAACCACACGAAGGAAAGGGTGAGCACACCAAGTTTCTAAACTTATGGCTTGGGCCATTTTTAATTGCTGAAAAGTTGGGTCCTAGTTCCTTTCGATTGCATAATCTTGAAGGGCAGCTTGACACCTATCCGGCGAATGGTGAAGCCCTGAAAAGATACTTTGCTTGATAATTACCCTTGTATATTATGTAAATATTTCATTTTTTGCTTGCATTTTTCGTTTTCTTTATGTTCTGATTTTGATTTGAATTTATCAGTTTTTTGTGTTTTTTGAAAAATACGCATACCTGTACAGTGAGCCATTCAGAAAAAGACGATAGAAAAATTTCTTCGCTGAAATAACTTCTGAAAGTTTGTACAAACATTAGTGATATATTTCTAAATTGATATCTACATTGAAAAATTTTGTTGTTTGAAAGAAGTTTACTGATTTCAATCTTTGAGCAAAGTTTTGTCATGATCATCTATTATCTTTTTACGTTGTCCCTTTTCCGTAAAGGAATGACTCAAAAGATGTCTCCCTGTCGTAGGAAGTTGTTTTTATAAATAAAACATTTACGGAGCTAAATAAAGGACAATATGTTAAAATATCAAGATTATCAGCGTCACCCTGCTCGGCTATATATCTACAAAAGAAAAACAAAATAAAATTATTAATAAGAGCTGTGGGAAGTGCTTGTAAACCTGTTGGGATACTGAACAGGTTTGTTGGTAGCAGGTAAATGCATGCATGGCGCCAAGACAACTTCGTCGGGGTACTGAACAGGCCCGCTGGCAGTGAAGCAATGTCGGGTACATGAAAATATGTAAAAATATGAGAAACCTCTTTAATGTCCTTTATTCTGATCTAGAACTTCTTGACAGGATACAGATGTTAGATTGGGTTAAATGGCAACCCTGTCGAGGCTATGGATGCCTGCTGGCAGCAGTGTCCATGCCAATAGTATTGGAGATTTTATCATTAATATCATGACTTGCTGATCCTAAGACTGTTATTGGTTTTCATATTTTAAAACACTGCTGGAAAAGATGGTAAATGATGATGTTTATACGATTTTCTGGTTGTTATTTTTGAGTTGAAATTTTCTTTGTTGTCCTAATCTGAATTTATTTCTTTTGACAGAGATAACTGCTTCTACTAGTGTGTCGCCATTGTTGGCAGCCAATTAAATTTTTTCTATTGTCCTATAAGCTGCCTACACCTATGTCTTCTGAACTTCAAGTTGTTCGTCACATTTTTCAAATAGATGACACTTTCATTTCTTGCGACACTTGCAAATTTGTCTTCATTAAGTTTTCATGATTGTAAGCGTGAAAATTTCTCCTTTCGAGGTCGCATTTCGATCACTATATTAACTGTCGTGATCTTTTTATCGATATTTTCTATGGCACTTACCATGGTTTATCGTTATGTGGCTGAAAGGATTTTCGAACTATGCTCATTTGGACATTCTTATATTGATTGCAAAACTTGATTCTGTTGATTTTGTAAGTCATTGAGCATTTTGGTTTATACTTCTTATGACTTGCCTCATCTTTTATAGGGGTTATGATTAAATTTATATATATGATATAATCCTTATTGCTAAACTTTTTATAGCTCTTGGCTTGTCAATTTTATGAGTATTGATTGGCACAATTGTTTAAAACTTTTGATTAATATATTGGCGCATAATGATTTTGGTGTTGATCTATAAGTCGAATGTTTTGAATACTATGGCATAGTGCTGGCGGGTATTGGTATGTCCATTGCATTTGATTGGTTGTACACATAAGTTAATGGTTGAACGATTATTATGGAGTGAATAGCTATGGAACTTGGCGGTTGTACTTGGATAATGAGTATTATGCATGGTAGTGAATAACTCCACCACCCTCGCATGTGCGCATTAATTATTTCCCCCTTTGATCATTCATTGCTGTTAGACCGAATAGCTCTGCTCCTATGTGTTGGTGAATTCGAACCAAACCCTTACCATGTGCTCGATTCATGGCACCAATCGTCTGAGTTGAACCCAATGGCAACCAAGCTCTGTTGATGTTTGACAATGCACGCAGTGACCTCGAGGAAAATGGGTGGCTTCCCTTTATACAAAGATTCGAGGGTTTTAACCTTTGCGTAGCTCAACAATTTTCCATGACATTTGATGGATGTTGAGCCAAGGTCGACGATATTCAATTGGAAATTGATGAACAGTTTATCAGTCTTGCTACAGGTTTACCTGCCACTGGACAACGATGGTCCAAGAATTGCAAAGTCAAAGAGGTCCCATGAACACTTCTCTTCCAGTCACGCAAAATTACCTCCTGTGATAGAGGTATGCCAGTAACTATGCTCAAACAACGTTGGCATGATTTATTGATGATAATCAAGCAGTTTGTGACCTGCAAAGGTCAATACGGGTTTGTGTTCTTACACCACCTGCGTTTTCTTATGGTTTTTATGGGATATCAGCTCAATATGCCCTATTATTTGCATCGAAGCCTGTTTAAAATGTCAAAGAAGTACAAAAGACACCAAGCTGATAGTAGCCTTTTTCATTATGGGCTGGTTAAGCTTATCGTTTTCTGTCATTTGAGTCTATATGGAGATTGTTGGTGCAATTTCGTTGCTCGGAATGGTTTCGAGGATTCGAACCCTACACAGGTTGACAAACCTATGGTGAGCGAGGTCAAGGTTGTACCCCCAGTAACCTACCGTATCCTACTTCCCAAACCATTGGCTGACCTTCCTATTGACCTACCCCACACTGTGACTAAGAGTGTTGATACTGTTAAGCCTATGGGCAAAAATCCCAAGGAAAACCTCACTGTAAACGCCAAAGGGAAAAAGAATGCACTTTTGATTTCATGGATGGCAAGAAATAAGCCAAAACCCAATGTCGAACCAAACCCTATCGTGTTGAGTGAGGACTCCAATTCGGAAGTGGAGCATTTCTTGGCTAGCAAATACCCCTATTCGCAAGGTTTGTGTGCCAAACCCTCGTATGACTTTGTGTCAAACCTACCCCCCTACCTATAGGATGACCCTAACTACCCAGGCATTAAGTTGCCTTGTGAAGCCCCAGGTCATTTATCCAAACCCTCTCCTGCTCTGTCTAAACCTACAGTGCCACCCTGTGATCAATGCAGTTCATGGTCAGAGTGATATTATCTTGATGTTCCGATTCTCTAATCAAGAATTCAATCTTTAGAAGACCAGATTGCACTGCTTACCAGTCAAAATGCCAAGCTACAAGCGACAGGTAAGAAACAAAAGACGACAGGCTACATCTTGTTTAAAAATGTGGAATCAGCCACGACTGTCGTGAATTCTAAGTTGGCATAATTGGGCACCCTCGTCATTACACAGGTATATTTTGACATCACTTGTTTATATAACGATTTGAATTCGGTTTTAAACAGCTCTGTTCATAGCATTGATTGGTTCTATTACATTGTATGCATTCTATACATATCTTTTCTTCGACTAAATGGAATTTCATTTTCCCCAGTTTAGCTTCTATTATATTTTCATCGATTTGATTGATTTTAGTGCGGATTTGATTTGTTTGATTGAGTTAAAATGGATTCTCTACTGTCAATTAAATTCGTTTATATCTATTCAAGACAGGAAGTGTTTCTTATACTCAATTTAGAACACAATCACATTTCATTTCGATTTTGTTATAATGCATACGCTATGATTGTAACGATTTTTGATGAGGTTAATTGTTACAGTTTGTTGTGCCATATGACTTTCAACGAACAGGAATTCAACTTGGATCGTCTCCAATGTGACTCTGTTTCTTCAGAAAAATTGCTTTTTATTTTAAGCCTGTACAAACGCGCCCAAATCATAAAATGAATTTGATTCATAACGATCATGCTAAACCCAGCCGGTTGATTCGCATTGGTTTACTGTTAGCTCGACCATGTTATCAGTTGGATTCGTATTTGCGATAGATACTCTGTTTAAATTTGATTTGTAAAATGAGATTGGTTATATCCAGATTCACGATTTGTTTCTATGTTAAACTCGATCATGATTCGTTTGAAATTAATGATTTTGTTCAAAACCAATCGAGTTTATTTTCCCAGTTTGAAATAACCAATTATCATTGATCTCAATTCTATTATGACTGTGATCAAAGTCAAATCAATCTGGTTACGATCTTGTATGAGTTGATTCTCGCACCTATTTGAATTGGTTTACCTGTCGTGTGAATCATTTAATGTCATGACAGCTATAATAATTTTGAATGATCTGATCGTATCTTTTGTTGTTAAGAAAACACAACGTTTTCCTGTGATTTGTTTGATTGCATTACCTTCAAATTGGATATGAAACGATTTGCAAAACTGTTTGGTTTTGATTCTGTCTACCCGACTATGATGACAATCGAAACAGAGTATGCATGTCTCTCTATTTGGTTATTGGATTTTGATCCTATTTGATTTCAAATGATATAACATTTTCAAATGAAATGATTCGTTATTGGTTGTTAATTCAATTTGATTTTATTAAAAATATTTGATTCAATTTTAATTCTGATCCTATATCTTATTTTAGACTAGCTACAGAATCAGATGATTCTATAGCTAATTCTGTAGAATTAGATTTTTATTGTTTTGCTAATAAAATATCTCTCTAACTTGTTATTTTTGGTCCATTGCAGATGAATTCGAAATTGCATTGGATTTGATGAGTAGTTAGAAGATATTTGACATATTTTGGTTTCATTTTAGTTTCCTAGTTTAGTTGATCTTGGGAATATCTTCCCAGATTATGTAAACAGTTTGATAACTGCCACAGGGAGGTTTTACCCTGTGGAAAGACTTATAAATACTTATTATTTTTGTAATAATGATCATCCTCATTCGTGGGAGAACACGGATATGGAATTTTAATACAGACTAAGACAGAGGTTGATATTATGTTACAGCTTTAGCTTTTCATAATATCAATATTTTGTTTCATGTTCATGTGTATCTATTTGCATTTGGTTAATGACTACTTTAGCTATCTTAGTCTTCTGCAAATGATATGATTTAATCACTATAATCCATATCTGATTTCTTCTAACACTTAAAAAACATAGCAATTACGTGATTCAATTTGTGATAGACAGATTTCTGTTCTTCATAAGTTGAATTATTAAGTATAAGTTTTTTCATAACAGGTTTCCCTTATTGCAGAGATTTATAAATCATATAATTGTTATGATTTTTTATGTCTTGTTTGTCCTGCAAACAACTCAAAGAGAATTGCAGCCTATCGTTTACAAGAAGCTTCTGGATCATCCGGTGTGAGTTTCCTTCCTCCGACCAGCTTCGAAGTCATCCGACACAGGACAAATATGGAGCGTTTACATGTCAGTTTATCATTTGTTTGTTTAATATATTTATTAGTAGTTTAGTTTAGATATAAGTTTAGTTAGATATATGTATATTAGATTGTTAAATTTCAGTAAGTTTTATTTCTTGTTTATAAAATTATAAAATCAAAAAAGAAATACCTTTCTCTGTCTTAGGGAAGACTGCAAATGAGTTTACCATGTTTTATTTAAATCTGTATTTTGTAGATATTGTATATTTTGTAAATAAGTTATATCCCAAGTAGTAGTTATTATAGTATTAGTTAGTAGTTTTGTATATATAGAAATAGTAGATTAGTTAGTTTGTTTAATAGTTAGTTTTAATTAGATTAGTTAGTTTTATTTATTGTTAGTTAGTTTAATTTGTTTAATTTAGTTTTAATTAGTTTAGTTTGTTTTATTTAGTTTTAGTTAGTTTAGTTTTAGTTAGATTAGTTAGTTTAGGTTAGTTTTCTCTTTGGTTTTCCTAGGATCTTAGATCGACCAACGGAGCCGCTAAACCCGTCAGGGTGGTTCATTCCAAACGACTTGGGTTATTAGACAACCCCGGACCGGTTCCACTCTCTCAGTTGACGGACGGTCAATTTCGCCCGTCAACAAAAGATGAAAGCAATCAACACTTGACCTTTCTTTCTCTATTTTGAGTTTCTCCTTATAGTGATTTCGGGTTTCTCCTTATCGCCATTTCGGGATTTGCGATGTCAAGCAACTGGTCCCCTCGACTCCTTAAACTTGATTTACCGAACCTCTAATGTGCTTGCAAACTCTGACTTTTCAATAGCCCTCCATTCCATTGGGACTTCAGACTTCGCAATTTTGTGAATCTTGATGCGAAGATTTCGAGACTTCACCCCTCGAAACCTCGAAATGGTCAACAGAATTTGACTTCTGTGTTGATAGTGTGCCACCTATCCACCCTACCGATTCCTATGGCCCACATGATCCTTTCGTCCCTTCGAGACTTCGTGTTTCGTGATTTCGTGAACCTTGTTGCAAGGATTATGGGACTTCAATCTACGAAACCCCGAAATAAAAATGTACGTGCAAATCCAACAGCTCCTGTTGGATTAAATCTACGATTCTACCTCTCCTGAGCTTGAGACTTTGGGAATACTTGCTATAACTTCCCTGCTCCTTAGTGAGATCTGACAACTCACGGGACTTCACAAAATCTCCACAGAGAATTCCGACTATCCGTCTCTTCTCTTCCCAAGGACTCCTGCAACTTTTTACCAAGTGATTCTCCCACGGTACTCAGCTACCTGCGATGCAAACTTGCAACGCCTTCTCACCATCCACTACACAAACTTCCTATGCTTCCTTCGATAGTTTTGAAGGTTTTATCCTTCCTAAGATTTCTCCAACTCTGATTCTTGAAGAAGATTCTTGTGCGCACTCCTTGTGGAAATTTCACACACTCTCAAGTGTTGAACTTCATTCGACTCTGTGCACTTCCTGCAACAACAGTCTCTCAATACTTCGCTCAGTTTCGCAACTCTGAGACTTTAATCGGCCTGCACACTCCTTGCACGGCTCCTGTGCCTAATTGCACTTCTGTGGAAATAAGAACAAAAGCTATCTTATCTGAGCTTTCAGAGATGAACCTCTGAACCCTTTGTCAATGCACTCCTTGCGAACAATTCAACTGCACTCCTTGCAGGAACTCTTGCTCAGATAGAGAAACAAATGAAACTCATTTCCCTTACTCTCTCTCTCTCTCTCAGATTTTAGACATTCAATAAGAAATCATTCATACATAGCATAAAAGCAGTTGCATGATAGAAAGAGTAAATTATTCATTAGAATAATATTCAAAAATGCACACTCAGAGAATATTTGAACACCATGAGTCTGAATCAAAGCCTTTCTGTATTAATCCAGAACTTCTATATATGGGTATCCTCACTACAACTCTCTCTCTCTCTTTTTTTTTTATGCTCTTGCTAATGTTACAATAATACAAGTGAGGGTGTCTATATCCCATTTCCCTCCTTCCTTCTAAATTATCTAATCTACACATTAATTTCTATCTACTTGCATTAACTATCATAAATTCCTTTTACCTACTAAGGATGAGAGTGGATCACTCAAGGTCCGTTTACATTTTACAAGTGTGCCTCCACTTGATGGCTTCATTAATGTTTCAAGACATTTCAAAATTTGCATTGGGTTCTTGTCCAACTATCTTTCATCTTCGCGCTGGCTCACTTGAGATGCTCCTGCATCATACTCCCTTGCTTGAAAATTTTCATGGGATCCTATCCATGAGCTCACGTATGGTGTGTCCATGATTCTGTATCTTTGTTTCATTCTCCCAGCTGGCATATTCAACTGGATGGTCCTTCCACTTGACCAAATATTCAAATTATTTCTTTTGCCTGGTCTTCTTGCTGACCCTTTTGTCCAGTATGTGCTCCATCTGCGGCTTTTCTACAATTGGCATTTGTTTTGTCCATTGGACCTCTGGCTGTTCATTTCCTTCTTCTGCTTCCTTAGCTTTATATGGGCACAAATCTGAGATATTGAATATTGGAGAAATTCCAACCCCATTGAGTAATTCAATTTCGTAAGCATTTGCCCCAAATTTCTTCAAGATCTTACATGGTCCAATTTTCTTCATCTTCAGTTTATTATATGTTCCTCTTGTGAACCTTTCCTTTCTCAAATGTGAGAGGATCAAATCACAAAAATCAAATTGAAGTTGTCTCCTGTGTTGATCTACTCTGTGCTTATATTCTTGGCTCAAATTCTGCAATCATTCCTTCACTTGGCTGTGAAGTTCCTTCATCGCCTCCACGAAATTTTCTGCACTAGCACTCTGAATTGTAGTCTGTTTTGAATCTCTCAATTCATAAATTCCTCTCGGCTACATTCCATAGACAATTCGAAATGGACTCTGCACTGTGCTTCTATTAACTGAGTCATTATAAGCAAATTCTGCTTGTGGTAATATGTTTTCCCACTGGCTATGGTGTTCTGTCACCAATCTCCTCAGCAAGTCTCCCAAACTTCTGTTCACCACTTCTATCTGTCCATCCATCTGAGGATGATAAGCTAAACTAAATGACAAGTTAGTTCCCAGCTTCTTCCATAAGGTCCTCCAAAAGAGTCCTATGAACTTAGTGTCTTGATCCAAAACTATGCTTCTTGGTAAGACGTGAAGTCGAATGACTTCTTTGAAGAATAGATTCGCAATGTGAGTTGTGTCACTGGTCTTCTGACATGGAATGAAGTGTGCCATCTTGGAAAATTTATCCACCACCACAAATATTGAGTCAAACCCTCTTTTTGTTCTTGGCAACCCCAATATGAAATCCATGCTGACGACATCCCACGGCTTCTCAGGTATGGGCAATGGTTGATAAAATCCTGCATTCTGTTTCCTTCCCTTCGAATGTTGGCAAATTCTGCATTTGTCCACGAATATCTTGACATCTGTTTTCATTCCTGGCCAAAAATATGACTCATTCAACTTTGCAAACGTCTTTCCATGACCAAAGTACCCAGCCAATCCTCCATTATGTTTCTCTTTTAGCAAATTCTCCCTCATGGAGAATTTCAGAATACACCACTGATTACCTTCAAATAGTAATCCTTCCTGGATCATGTATTCTTCCCATTGGATTCTATCTCTGAGAATTGGATTCTCAGCTGCTTCATATGCCTCCTTAAAACTTGGATCATTTCTGTACATGTCCCTGAGATCATCAAAACCCAATTTTTTGACTTTGAACTCCTGCAATAGCAAACATTTCCTGCTCAAAGCATCAACAACTTTGTTAGCAGTACCAAAAATATGTTTAATCACAAAAGTGAAATTTTGCATATATTCAACCCATTTTACATGTCTTTGATTCAACTTCTCCTGTTGAGTCACAAATTGCAGTGCATGATTGTCACTGTATAAAACAAACTCCTTCGGGATCAAGTAATGTCTCCATTTATTCAATGCCTGAATGATAGCATAGAACTCCTTGTCATACGTGGAGTACTTCACTTTCGCTTCATTCAGTTTCTCGCTGAAGTATGCTATTGACCTATCTTCTTGACTCAAGACTGTCCCTATTGCAAATCCACTTGCATCCCATTTCACTTGAAATGTCTTCTGGAAATCAGGAAACACCAAAATTGGTTGTTCGGTGATATTCCTCTTCAACAAATTAAAACTCTTCTCGACTTCTTCTATCCAGTGAAAATATTTGTGTCTTTTCTTCACTGTATCCATCATCAGTGCACTAATCCCACTGAAATTTCTAATGAACTTTCGGTAGAAATTAGCCAATCTGTGAAAACTTCTCACCTCAAATATATTCTTCGATGATGTCCAATTCTTGATTACCTCCACCTTATCTGGATCCATCCTCAATTTATCTGTAGAAATAACAAAACCCAAATAAATGAGCTTTGTCTTCATGAATGAGGATTTCTTCATGTTTATCAACAACTTCTCCTGCTGTAGCCTCTCCATCACTGTAGCCAAATGTTTCATATGCTCTGCCACTGTTTTACTGAAAATCAGTATGTCGTCCAGATATATGATAATAAATTTTCCGATGAACTCCCTTAGGACTTCATTCATCAACCTCATGAAAGTACTTGGCGTGTTCGTTAAGACAAATGTCATAACAAGCCATTCATAGAACCCTTCATTGGTTTTGAATGTTTTCTTCCATTCATGACCTTCTCTCATGTGGATTTGATGATAACCTCTTTTCAAATCAATCTTCGAAAAAAAATTGCTCCACTCAAGCAATCCATCAGATCGTCCATCCTTGGCAATGGAAATCTATACCTAATGGTTATTTTGTTTATCACCCTGGATTCAATACACATCCTCCAACCTCCGTCTTTCTTCGAACTGAGTACTTTCGAAACAACACATGGACTCAAGATTTTCCTGACCAAACCTTTGTCCAACAGACCTTGGAATTGTCTTTTGACCTCTTCATTCTCTTGCGGAATCAATCTGTACGCTGCTTTGTTTGGAAAACTAGCTCCTGGTATGAGATCAATATGATGACTCACACTTTTCATCAGTGGCAACGAATGAGGTAGTTTGTCCACTACTATGTCAGTGAAGTCTTCCAATAGTTCCTGAATTTCTTCTGGTAAATCATCTACCCTTGTGCTGGTCAAAACAATCTTCGATTTCCTGACCACAATGAATTGTAGTTCCTCTTTCTTCTTAACCTCTATAAGAAGTTCCTTCCCACTCATGAGAAGTACAATGTTGCTTACTTCAGGTTTCACCTCCTTATCCTTGATTGGAAGTAACATGTGAGTCCTCCCATTCTTCTCTAGGATGTATGTGTTCATTTTCCCATCACGAATCACATTCCTGTCATATTTCCACGGCCTACCCAGTAATAAATGACAAACATCCATAGGAATAACATCACATAGTATCTTATCATTATATCCTCCTATCTTGAATTCAACTAGACACTGTTTAGTGACAGTTACCTGATGTCCTTTTTGTAGCCATGAAACTCTGTATGGGTTTGGATGATCAATCGTCTCCAGCTCCATCTTTTCTACCATCTCTGTTGAAATGAGATTATTTGTGCTACCACTGTCCATAATGACCTTGCATACCTTGTCCTTAGTTTTGCAAGCAATCTGGAAAAGTTTGTTTCTTTGGACTGAACTCTCCACCTCTTTCTCTAGTCTCAAAAGAGATTTTCGCATCATCAACAATCTTCCGCCTTCAGCATCTTCTACCTCAATATTTCACCTCTGTGCTTTGGCGACGTGAGTCTCACCTCCTTCTTTCTTTTTTTCTGGACACTCATAAGACTTGTCTCCATTATTTTTGCATCTGAAGTATGTTATTACTCCACCTCTTCCTCTTCCTCTACCTCTCGTACAAGGAAAAATATTATTGTCAGCATAATCTCCCCTCTGTTCGGTATGTTGCCCTCTCTATTCAGCATATTTCCCTCGTTGTGAGGTTCCACCTCTCTCAATTCGAGTCTGAGGTTTCTTCCAGTCCTCCTTGGGTTTCTGATTTTTATCCTGGACAATTGATTTTCCCTTGGCTTGACTTCTTCCTCGGCCTCTTTGACCTTGTTTTCGGCTCAGCTTCTCTTCAACTTTTACAGCCATCTAATAAGCATCTTCCACCATTCGGATGGTTACCATGATCATCTCATACTGGATGTCATATCTCAGGCCATTCATGTATCTGGCAACCTTTTCATCATCACTCTCTCGATGACCTGCCCTAATGTTCATCTTGTAAAATTCTTCAATGTATTCTTTCACTATCATCAACTTCTATCTCAAGTTTTGCATTCTTCGAAACAGAGTAATTTGGTAATCTCTGGGGATGAATTTCACCTTCATATTTGTGATCATCCTGTCCCAGCTTTTGATCTTCTACTTGCCTTTGCAGCGTCTGTCATCTTGTAGTTCATCCCACCACAATGCGGCATGTCCCTTTAATCTTGTGATAGCATGTTTGACCTTCTTGTCCTCTTCAACATCTTCATAGTCAAAATATGTGTCCAGAGCTCTAATCCAGTCTAGAAGCTCCTCTGCATCCAAGTTTCCCTCATAAACTGGAATGTCCATTTTCACTCTTGCACCCATTCTTGCAATAGCCCTAATCAAGCATTTGTTTGTTGCATCTTCAGCTACAACTTCTTCCCCTTCACGTTCAGCTTCAATGTCACTTTTGGAATCACTAAGATCCCCAACACTGACTGTACACCTCTGTGTTGTCTCCATGTCTTCAAGTCTGGCACGTAGGTCACACATCTCTCTCTCCATGGTTAGATCAGGCATCTGCCTACCCCTTATTCTCGACATTTCTCTGTCCTCTGGCGGATCGGGTGTTTGCCTGTCCCTTCTCCTCAACGACATGGTGAATTCTACTTTTCCCTACTATAGAAAGAAAAGAAACCTTTCTATGCTCTGATACCACCTAACGCAACCCCTCCTCAATGCGCAGGTCGAAAGGTCACATACACAGGATCTTTTCCCTTACACTGGCCCGAAGAGCTCTCGGAAGTGGCTCCTCTATTTCCCTTTCGGGAAATATACACCCACAATTAACTTTGAGAAATTCCCCCTTATACTTCGGGAGATCTGACTTCAGACTTTCACAAATCCAGGGGTCAAGCGCCTTGTCTCTCAATCTCTGAAACCCAAAAGAAATCAACACTTGACCTTTCTTTCTCTATTTTGGGTTTCTCCTTATCGCAATTTCAGGATTTGCAATGTCAAGCAACTCGTCCCCTCGAATCCCGAAACCCGATTTATTAATCCTCCGATGTGCTCGCAAACTCTGACTTTTCAACAGCCCTCCATTCCATTGAGACTTTGGAATTCACGATTTCACGAATCCTGATGCGAAGATTTCGGGACTTCACCCCTTGAAATCTCGAAATGGTCAACGAAATTTGACTTCTGTGTCGATAGTGTGCCACCTTTCCACCCTGCCGATTCCTATGGCCCACACAATCCTTTCGTCCCTTCAATACTTCATGTTTTGTGATTTCACGAACCCTATTGCAAGGATTATGGGACTTCAATCTACGAAACCCTGAAATAGAAATGTACGTGCAAATCCAACGGCTCCTGTTGGCTTAAATATATGATTCTACCTCTCCTGAGCTTGAACCTTTGGGAATACTTGTTGTAACTCCCTTGCTCCTCTGTGAGATCTGATGACTCATGGGACTTCGCAAACTCTCCATAGAGAATTTTGACCATCCGTTTCTTCTCTTCACAAGGACTCCTGCAACTTTTTACCGAGTGATTCTCCCACGGTACTCAGCTGCCTGCAACATAAACTTACAACGCCTTCTCACCATCCACTACACAAACTTCCAATGCTTCCTTCAACAGTTTCGAAGGTTTTATCTTTCCTAAGCTTTCTCCAACTCTGAGTCTTGAAAAATATTCATGCGCGCACTCCTTGCGGCAATTTCACACACTCTCAAGTGTTGAAATTCATTCGAATCTATGCACTTCCTACAGTAGTAGTCTCTCAATACTTCGCTCAGGTTCGCAACTCTGAGACTTTACTCAGCCTGCACACTCCTTGCACGACTCCTGTGCCTAACTACACTTCTATGGGAATAAGAACAAAAGCTATCTTATCTGAGCTTTCAGAGACAAACCTCTGAACCCTTTGTCAACGCACTCCTTGTGGACAATTCAATTGTGCTCCTTGAAGGAACTCTTGCTCAGATAGAGAAACAATTGAAACTCATTTACCTTACTCTCTCAGATTTCAGACATTCAACAAGAAATCATTCATACATAGCATAAAAGCAGTTGCATGACAGAAAGAGTAAATCATTCATGAGAATAATATTCAAAAATGCATACTCAGAGAATATTTGAACACCATGAGTCTGAATCGAAGCCTTTCTATATTAATCTAGAACTTCTGTACATGGGTATCCTCACTACAACTCTCTGCTTCTTTTTTTTATTTTATGCTCTTTCTAATGTTACAATAATACAAGTGAGGGTGTCTATATCTCATTTCCCTTCTTCCCTCTAAACTGTCTAATCTACACATTAATTTCTATCTACTTGCATTAACTATCATAAATGCCTTCTACCTACTGAGGACTTGAGCGGATCACTCAAGGTCCGTTTACATTTTACAAGTGTGCCTCCACTTGATGGCTTCATTAATGTTTCAAGACATTTCAAAATTTGCGCTAGGCGCTTGTCCAACTGTTTTTTATCTCCGCATTAGCTTTCTTGAGATGCTCCTGCATCAAATCTGAATCGGTGAAACCAACCAATAAAGGAGTCCCCCCTAAAATATAATGTATCCCAAACTGAATTGTACCATGGACATAGCGAAGTATCCTTTTAGCTGCTTTCCAATGGATTTCATGGGGTGTTTGCATATACCGAGAAAAAAGACCAACAACAAAGGAAATATCAAGATGGGTATGAGTCAAGTATAAGAGGCTACCAACTAGCTGACAGTACAGGGTGGAATCAACTTCAGGAGAAGTAGATGTGGCAGTAAGCTTGACTCTAGACTAGAAGGGAGAAGGGGCTGGTTTACAATCATCCATGTGAAAGTGATGAAGAAGGTCACAAGAATACTTAGTCTACGGAAGAAAAATTCCTTCATTGGTTTGCAAAACTTGGAGGATAAGGAAATAGTGCAAAAATCCTAATTCTGTCATTTCAAATTTCTTCTTAAGTCTAGTTTTCACATGGTTTATAATTTTTGAGTCACTACTAGTAAGGATAAGGTCATCAACATAAAGGAAAAGGATTATGAGATGGATTCCTACTTTCTTGGTATAGACATTAGGATTAGAATGGCATCTAAAGTATCCAGTGCCAATAAGAAAGCTATCCATTTTGGCATACGAAGATCGAGGAGCTTGATTAATACTATAAAGAGATTTCTTAAGGTGACATACAAGGCTAGAGTCATTCTGGACATAGCCAGGAGGTTGTTCCATGTATATTTCTTCTTGCAAATCTCCATGCAAGAAGACAGATTTAAAATCCATCTGATGGACCTCCCATTTAGGTGAGGCAACAAGGGAAAGAACAAGGGGGATAGAATTCATTTTGTCTATAGGGGATAAGGTTTCATTATAGTCAATTCCTTCAACTTGGGAAAATCCTTTGGAAACTAACTAAGCCTTGTGTCTTTCAACACTTCCATCTGATGCATACCTCGATCTCTAGACCCATTTACATCTAATAATTTATCTTCCTTTTGGAAGAGGTACAATATCCCAAGTATAATTTTCCATTAAAGAATGATACTCTTCATTCATTGTTGTATCCCAATCTGGATGACTTGAAGATTCTGCAAATGTCTCTGGATCATGAGTCTCTGAAACTTGAGCCAAAAGAGAAGAGGCTTGCTAGAATTGTGAACATTTTCAATGATGATATGAAGGATCACCAACAATACCACCTACTTCTTGTCGTGTTGAACGAACACAACTAGGAAGCGGTGGAACTGGTGCAAGTTTAGGTTCAAAAGACTCATCTGGAGGAAGGTGAGCAGGTGGAGGTGGATTTTCATCCTCACTATCATCATCTGAAGAAGAAACTAGAATAGGAAAAGAAGAAGGCACAGAGGTCAAATATAGTTCACAGGCCGAAGAAGGCACAACCCTCGAATTAGGCTCCCAGGCCAAGAGATTTTCATCAAATTTAACATTTCTTTTAAGAATGATTTCATTACAATGTGGTTGAAGAAGTCTATAACCTTTGACATCTTCATAATAACTAAAAAATATACACTTCTCACTTTTAGGTTGCAATGATTTCCTTTTCTCATCAGGAATGTGAGCCCGTGCTATACTACAAAATACATAGAAGTGAATTACATCTGGTTTAATTTTAGTCCAAGATTCTTCTGGTGTTATATTTTTTAGAGCCTTTATGGGAGTGCGATTGACTATGTAATTTTCACAGTTGATTGCTTCTGCCCAATTCTTTAGACTTAATCCCTTAGATTGGATCATACAATTAGCCATTTATTTTAATGCGTGGTTCTTTCTCTCAACAACACCATTTTGTTGTGTTATATATTGAACAATGTGTTTCATTTGGATGCCCTATGTAGTGTAGTAACTTATAAAATTATTGTTCAGATATTCGCCTCCATTATCTATTCTTAACTTTTGAATTTGATGTACAGATTGTTTTTCTACAAGGGCTTTGTAGGCCAAAAACTTGTCAAAAGATTCTCTCTTAAGTTTTAAGAAGTAAACCCAAGTACATCTGGAAAAATCATCAATGAAAGTTAAGAAATAATTGCACCCAGAAAAGGAAGGAAAAGAAAGTGGCCCACACAAATCACTATGAACAAGCTGCAAAGGACCCGAGGCATACCAAGAGGCACGTTTGTCAAAATTCTCTCGATGATGTTTGTCGAGAACACAACTGACACAAACACCATCTCTGAATGAAACAAGAGGAAGAATAGTCACCATCTGTTAATTACATAGTTGTTGCAATGAGCGATAGTTTAGATGACCAAACCTCTCATGCCAAAGTTTTCTCAAGTCATTGCTATGAGCAACAAAAACTGATGAAAAATATGATGACCCAAAGTTGTCAAACTTTTGCAACCTAGTAATATCATTATCAATTCCAGATGCAAGAAAATGATTAGGTTCTTTTAGTTCCTTGATTACAACTTGGTGAGGTGAAAACTCTACGGTTTTACCTTCACCTGAATGAGTTATTTGATAAACTGATAGAAGGTTACAAGAAAGACTTGGAACACATAATACATCATTGAAATGACAATTATCTACTTGAATTGTTCTAGATCCTACAACACCAAGAGATCTATCATCACTAACAAATATTGTCTTGGTGTTACATTCATTTAGAGAAGAAAATATGGCTTTATCCTTAGCCATATGATAAGGTGCTCTAGAATCAATAAGCCACTCATCAGAAGAAGAAGTAGAAGTTTTATTGAAGGAGAAACCATAGGTGGAAAGTGTATGTCCATGAGAAGAAAAAGAAGAAGTAGAATCAATATTGATGTTGTGCTTCATTCTTGTTTCTAAAGTTGCCATCTTCTTGAAACATTTGGACTCATCATGACCATATTTATTACAAAAGTTGCAATGTCTGTCAGTTTTCTTATTTTTATATTTTCCTCCTTTGTCACCATTAGGAGCTAAATTTGTCTGAGTGGGTTTGGGACCCTTGTGTTGTTGTAGCAAGGATGATGCTTCTTTGGATACTTGGGTTTATCTTTCTGTTGGACAACTAAGGATTTTTTGGAGGTACCTGCAGTGTTGATCAATCCAAGTTGTACAAGCTTATCTTCCTCTCTAATCAAAGAAACACAAAAGGAATCAAGAGTGGGTTTTTGATAAGCTTTCCCTAGAGCCTCTCTCATGGCATAAAAGGTAGATACAAACACATAATATGAACTACCTAGCTTAGAAAGAATAAGATAGATGAAACATTCTTTCTCCATTTTTATCTCACATTCTTCACATAAAATTATGAGTGTTTTAAACTTAGATAGATAGTCTCCAAGGCAATAAAAATCAATTGGACTCAAGGTCAGTACTTCTTTTTCTAACTATTGTGCTCTAATAATATTGAGTTTACCAAACATAGATTCAATATTTTCCCAAGCTTCTTCAGGGTCATCAATTTATTTAAGGTGGAACCTTAAATCAAGAGAGATGGACATTTCGATTAGTCCATGTTCTTGGTCACTCCTATTAGCCCATTTGGATTTCTTATCATCATCAGTGGGTGCTTTTTCCTTTTCCAAGGTAATCCGGCACAAGCCTTTACTTTTTAATAAATCTTTCATATGATATTTCCATTGGAAGTAGTTGGTGTTGGTAAGCAAGACATTACTTGTAGAAGCCATATTAAATATGTATATAATATGGATTTAAAAAGTGAAAAATGATGATCTGGATGAAAAGAGCTCGAAAATTTATGTGGTCTTAAAAAAAACGACACTGAAAATGGACTTCAGATGTGAGAGTTATCCCTTTTAAAAAAAAAGGCATAAACGGTAACCAAATGACCACGTGATAGTGTAAGTTTCTTTTTGAAGTGACCCACTTTTATAAAGAGAAGTGGGGATCACTTTTACAATGAATTTTTTTTTATAACAGAAAATTTGCATGCAAAATAAATAACTCTAAAATAAAATATTAAAGCTACTTATAGTGATTCACTTTTATACTTGAAGTGAAATACACTTTACAATTCTAGCATGAACTTTTTCAAAAAAAGTGACAAAAGAGAGACTTGAACTCAAGACATCTTACTTAATAAATCAAATTTTAACCAAATGGTCTAGAAACACATATTGTAATGTTCAAAAGGAGGATTGTTGTTGTTTTTGTTGTGGAGGATGGCCTTAGAGAGTGTGCTAAAAAAAAACTCTTTTCACACAAGAAACAAATTTTGCTTCTCGATGACAACAAGGGTTAGATCTTGGTTAGCTTACCCGAAAGATGCATCTTTTCCTATCTGTTTCTGATTTGCCGAGATTTCACATGGCACAGGGAAAAGATAATATGTAGATCTAAAAGAGTAGCAACCCAGAAATAAATAATACAAAACCGAAATAAAACCAAAATACTACTCTGCAAAAATTTAAAAAATGCGAATTCAAGCTTTATACCTCTAGATCTGATTGTAATGGTCATATCTTGGGAAAACATAAACCTTTTCGAGTGAAAATAAAAGTGTTCATGAATGAAACGAGTGCTCTGGATGTAATGGAATAGTCCTCTTAGCCCATAAATGTATAGAAATGACAGAAAATGGAGATGAGTAAACTCTGCTTCACGATCTCGATCTACAACACGATGGGGTCTTCAAGAAAGCTCTGATACCATGTTCGACAACATAGGTATTCCAACAAAGGAAGAAAACCTTCAGTAACCACTCACATAAATAGATCAAACATCAACACATTGATGTTTTCACATGGTAAAACCCCTACGGGGAAACATCCATGGCCCCAACCAACGCGGCCACTTGGAGCAATTTATTAATGCGAAGAAAAAGATTACAGAGAGATTTTACAAGAGAATTTCTCACAATCGGTCTTTAGAAAATGACCCTCCATGCTCTTTAAATAGCTATCATGGACCAATCATGTGTTAATCCATGGATCAATGGTCATTAAGATCGAGGAGAGTATGAACCGTAAGATCACTCTATGTCGGAAACATATCATGACCATTGGATTTCCTAACTACAAATGCATACTAATTCATACTAAAGAAACACACTAAGAAACACACTTTTATCTCACGACACATTAGACCAAGTAGATCTTAACTAACTCCTAAGTGTCTAAATATCCTAACATAGTGGAATATAATGTTAGAGCACACAACATGAGGGTAAATATGACACTTGTTAGTGCAGGGAAAATGAAAAGACTCATAAACACTAATAAGAGATATGTACTCATGGTCATCAAAGATAAATATGTTGGGACATCAGACACTTTCCAAGGATGTGATCCATCTCATAAAAAGGAATTAATTGATATTGTTTCTAAGTGTGATGATATTTTTCAGGAACCATATGGCTTACCTCTTAAAAGGGAAATCCAACATGAGATACATCTTCAACAGGATTCCCCTCTTCCTAATGTGGGCATCTACAGGGTTTCAGTTGTGGAGATGATAGAGATCAAGAAGTAGGTACATGGCTTGTTGGATTAAGGGGTCATTAGGCCTAGTTCATCTCCTTGTGGTTCTCTGATTGTAATGGTGCCAAAGAAAGATGGCACATTGTGAATGTGTGTCGATTACCAAGCCTTAAACAAAATTACGATGAAAAATTGATACCCTCTTCCTCGTATAGATGATTTACTTGATCAGTTGAAGAATGTTGTTTATTTCATAGTGTTGGATTTGCGTAGTGGATATCATCAAATCAGGGTTGCAAAACATGATGCATGGAAGACTGCCTTTAAAACCAAACATGGATTGTTTGAGTGGTTAGTTATGTCATTTGGGATTTGTAACGCTCCGACAACTTTCATGTGTGTGATGAATGAGGTATTCAAGACTTTCCTATATGACTTTGTGATTGTGTATTTAGACTACATTCTTGTTTTTAGCGGGACTTGGGATTAAAATGTAAGGCCTGTAAAGTAGGTATTGGATACTTTGCAAAGGGAAACGTTGTATGTGAAAATGTCTAAATGTGAATTTGGTAAGACTGCACTTGTGTACTTAGGTCATATTGTAGGAAGAGGACAATTCAATATTGTGTTGGACACACCTACCACACTTAGAGGGTGGGGTGAATGACTGTGCGGATCTTTTTCCCAAAACTTCCCTCTTACACAAAAACTCCTTATTTAAAATTCAACATTTTCTCATTACTCATTGTTGTCATTTATAATTAGTTAGATGTGAATACATATCAACAACATATCATCAACAAATCAAATCCACGAGGAACACAAAGAACACAAGATGTATGTACAATTTTTCTTTTTATTATGGACTTCAATCCTGGGGTTTTTCAGCAACAACTGAATAGAGTACAACTCTACAAGAGCACCAGCTCTATATGCAAGACTCAACTTACATTCTCAGCACCAACTGATATGAGGCAACAATCCTCAATAGATATCAACCTGTCAACATAAACAAGTGCATCAACCATGCACCAACCTATGCCAAACAACCTGTACCATAAACAAGTGTAGCCAACCATGTACCAAGTATATACCAATCATGTTTCAAATAATAATCAACAATGACTCATCAATATCTACCAACATCAACTATACACCTCATGTATGTGCCAACTCATCAACTGCTTGTCTCAACCATGACTAGTTTTGGATTAGTCAACAACCCCAACTTGAAATAATCATAACTTTGTACCTGTAATGAATAAATATCTGAAATGGATACACAATGTTCTTAAGTTTTTTTTATGCAATTCCTCTAGGTGGAACTACTTGGAACCTCTCAAAAAAGGCGTTATAGCAAAAATGACATACCTTGATGAATTCTGGCTTATTATAGAGAACGGCCTTGTAGAGCATGGCCCACAAACAATATTCATTGAATTGATCTAAAAATGTTACAAAACATACTACCAGCTGTACCCTAACCAACACATTTGGTCTCATTGAATTTGGATCTATTATGAATAAGTTATGATGTTTTTACCCGAAACACCTGTTTTTGACTAGTTTCAGGACTAGCCACAAACCCTATTTTCCACGGAGTGTAAATACTAAAATACAATGACCCACAAGCTGGATTTTTTACCACAGATACTTGGGTATGTTTTCTCAATGGAAGATAAATTTCATGGTCTAAATCATTATAGAAAAACAGTTATAGCGAAAATGGTAAGATGACCTGTAAATAACATACCTTAGAAAGCACCATCAAAATAATTTATCCTTCCTTGCATTTCGGCCTTCTTTTCTTCACCTTTCCTCAAAATTTCAACTTATATATCCTTGGTTACCTTAGACACATATATATAGTCAATATGCTAAAGTGTGATTAAAATGAGAGAGCCTTGACTCTTATTTATACTCTCAAAGTAGCTTCCTTAAAAACATCTTCTAGGTCACTTGGCCCCACTTTCCTTATTTTAGGGTTAACCCACTTCTAATTTCTCCATTAAATTTATTATTTAAATAATTTATTTTGTATTCAATTTGAATTACAGTACACTCATCACTTCACTTTATTATTTACCTTTTAAAATCCCTTAAACCACTTTGACTACTTTGACCTTTTGGGGCTTCTAGATGACATGTGAGGGTCCTCCAACTTCTTAAGGCCATAACTCTCAAACCGTGAGGAGTTA
>ML829068.1:0-35717 GCA_009831015.1 Picea engelmannii | reverse complement strand
AAAGTGTGGTAGGTGTGTCCAACAGGGAAATATGGTTGAAGAAACTCCACATTAAATATTGGGTGTAAGCCAAGGAAATGAGGAATCTCAGTTTGAAATCATTTTCACCCATATCCTTTTTGATGGTGTAAGGTCCATATCATAGTGGTTTGAGCTTTATGTGGGGGCTTGTGAGGTGACCTTTCTGCAAATGAAACCATACCTTGTCACCAACAAGAAACTTGTGTGGAACCCGATGCTAGTCATGTCACTACTTGTACTTGTCATTTTCCTTTTGCAATATATCATGAACCTATTGTTGGAGGTGCTAGATTTTTTCAAAAAATTTGGCTGCTATTTCTACCTCGATCTAAGCATGTGATTTCTTTGTTGGTGAAGATGGAAAATAATATTTACATCAATGGGGGCCAATGATTGAAACCCCAAGCACACCTAAAAAGGGTTTTGGCCATTAGAGCCATGGAGGGATCTATTATAGATATGTTGAACATATGGAAGGCGCTCATCCCATATACATGGATTATTGGATTTGTACATGTGCATCATATGAAAAATAATCCTATTGACCATTTCCATTTTCCCATCTATTTGGGGGTGAAAGGTAGTCGATTTGGTCAACTTGGTGTCCATCATATACCATAGTCTACACAAAAAGGTACTAAGGAACCTGCTATCCCTATCTAAAATAATGGTCTGTGGTAGCCCAAAATAAACCCAAACATGCTCAAAGAAGATCCTAATAGTGGCCTTGACCGTGATACTCTTTTTACATGGTGCCTAAATGACCATATTAAAGAATCGATCAATGAATACAAAGACACAATCATGACCATGTTTGGTGGAGAGAAAACCTAACATATAATCCATGGAGACTGAATCCCAAGGATTTTTTAAGTAGGGAGAGGAGTGTACAACCCTTTCTTCTTGATAGATGGTTTAGTGATATCACAGGTAGTGAATGACCTAATATACTAGTTATCATCATGTTAAAGCTTTGAACAATAGAGATACTTATGAAGTATTTCTACTATATTATCCACACTGAAGTTCTCATTCATCCATTGTAATGTGCCTCCCAAACTAGCTTTGCATGCTCGCTTGAAGGAACAAAAAGATGGATTAGATAGCACAAGATCACATCTTGAAGGTGGAAGTTTGGGACTTGTTTTCTTACACTTAGTGTCTAATAAGTAGAAACAAATTTAGATTCATTGTTGTATAATTGTGGCCACCCGAAGGTCTCATGCCCATAGGAGTTAAGAACTGAGGTTAGTGCCACAATTAGGGGCCAAATAAGGTAGTCTGGAACATGGTTGGAATTGCCCTTCTTGTACTTATTGTTTAAGTGGAATTGTTGCAGGTAAATGGAACACTTCTAATGGTGGTCATTCTGCAAA
The DNA here is from genome assembly GCA_009831015.1 of Picea engelmannii. Taxonomy (NCBI): domain Eukaryota; kingdom Viridiplantae; phylum Streptophyta; class Pinopsida; order Pinales; family Pinaceae; genus Picea; species Picea engelmannii. The sequence goes on along the minus strand of ML829068.1, from coordinate 34,320 downwards.
TTTCGTTGTGTTTGCATGAATTGTAGATTCTTGTGATTAGTGTGGATGATCATTTCCTTTCCTAAAATATAATTCTTCCAATGTATTCATTCCTACACAATGGAGTACATATCCTTGTCATAGGCTGGATATCTTCAAACAACATTAGATATAATTTCACCGTGATAGGATACCAAATGTCCTTGTTGAGTGAGGACTACATTGAAAACATAGTTAGAGGAATTTGTCTTAATATCAAATGGTTATTACAAGTCTAGAAACATGAGGATTGGTGTTGAGAAAAGGTCAAGTTTCATATCCTAGAATGCTTTCTACTATGATTTAGACCAACAAAACTTGGCTTTACCTCTAGCTTTGGTATCTTGAATTGGTGGACAAGAAATATGAGAGAACCCCAACACAAACCTATGGTATAAGTTGGTGAGGCATAAGAAGATACATATATCTATCAGAGTTATCTAGGATGGACAATTTCTAATGACTTGGATCTTGGCTGGGTCCACATGCACCACATGTTCATCCATGATGTATCCTAACTATTTGATGTATCTAGATAAATGTGAATTTATCTAGATTGGTGTATAACTTGTGTTGTTGTAGGGTGATTAAGACCTACTAAATGTATTTCAAATGTTCTTCCCAAGTTTGGTTGAAGATGAGGATCTCATCCAAATATACAATGACAAAAGAGTTTGTGAATGGACACAAGATATCATCCATCATCCTCATGAATGTCGTTGGAGAATCAGTAAATCCAAAAGGAATGATTGACCACTCAAAAAGGAATTATTTAGAATTGAAGGATGTCCTCCATACATCAATTTTTTTTATAAAAAACCTAGTGGTATCCATACTTCAAACCAATCTTACTAAAGAACTTGGAACACTTAATATGATCAAGAAAATCATCAATCTAGGGGTTCGAGTATTAGTTCTTAATTGTGATTTTGTTTAGGGATCTATAATTAATACAGAGTCACCATGTGTGTTATGAAGTATTATGTTCAAAGAATTAACCAAAGATCCCTTGGATTCACCCTCAATCCAAGACAAACAAAGGGATAGAAAACAATACATTTACACCCTTGATCAATCAAATTTATCCTATTATGCTATGAGAATGAATGGAAAGTGCACCTTATTTATGAAGGTTGTCCTCACAGGTCCTTGGATGATGCAACTATTGAGATCCATCTCTATATATTTATCACCCTTTCAACTGCACATAAAAGACAAGAAACACCTTTCTCCAATATATCCAAGCTAAAGGAAGCAAATCTGAACTAGACATATTTTAATTTACTCAAGGAGAGACTAAACTTTCATAAAAAATACATAATCATTGATTAAATAATCATTGAAAGGGGGAAACAATATTGATCTATTTTAATCAAAAGTAGAGAACATTACATCAAGTTTACCATAAGCCTTGAGTCTCAATGCAATCCTCTCTAGAACCCTTGGCTCCAACTCCTCCTTGGACCTCTCTCAAGTTAAAGTTGGATTTCAATAAAGTGAATGGCTGATGAAGCTCCTCTGTATTCTAGCAGCGTAAATTTACTCTTATTTTTGTCCTCTCTACCATAGATTGCCTTTCTTTTTATAGAGTGATGGAAGGAGATGACTAGGCCTCCATAAATTATCCATAACTCTAAGTGACTTGAATTTCTTGAGTGGGATGAGTTGAAATATCATATATTGTTGATTCCCTTGAATGTATCAAAGATCCCTGACTAGAATCATGAGATATTTTCCTTGCGTATATCGAAATTTCGTCGGATTGGGGCATCATAGGTTGAACACTGGTTCTTAGTGACATGTCGCGACTTGATAGTTATGTGAAGCATGACACCCCTTAAAAAGGATTAATTTTTATTCAAAACTATTGTGTATCTTTGACATGTCTTCCTATGATTTCCATGGTGATAAATATAGTTGTAACAAATAGCCCCTAATGTGTGAGGTCATAAGAGGAACTAATGTACAAAATTAATTATAAACACTATAATACTGTGGATGTGAGAGAGGTCAAGGAGTGAGATGAAGAATAAGGATCCAATGAGTACCTATAATCAATCATCAACCATATGTATGTATAGATAATCTACGAATTAGGCATACCTATGCTCGATAAAAGATAGAAAAAAACATTACTGCCAAAAAATACACTATGGATCCATGACATGAAATGCAAGAGCATAGCCACAAAAAATACACAGTGGATCCAAGTAAAAAATGGATCATAGTTTTTAGCACTCCGTAAATCTATTTTGCTGATGAACAGATGACGAAGGTAAATTTTTCAACCAACTTTGAGACCCGAAACTAGCCTTTCAGATCTGGAGAGGGCTCTCTCAGAAAGGGTGTGGTCTCAATCCGGGATATGGATTTACGAACGATGGCTAGATTTAAATCCAGTGATGAAATTCTTCTGGTTATATTGGCACAGGTAAGTAAAACGCGGGCTATGGGGTCGGTCTGAGGAAGAGATGGAATAAATGATTCAGTGACTGGATCTGAGAAGAAAAGGCTAGGTGAGCGACAACCTTCAGTGTTAACCATAAAGTGTGGCTGGAGAAAAACAGAGGGAGAAAACTCAAGAGCACCATTGTGGACGAATTCAGAGTTAGCTCTAGAGGAAAACGCTTTGTCTAAGTGGCACGAACAAGGGGAACAACACAATGAATTGACAGGTTCGAAAAATCTTTCCAAAATAGACAATATGAGATATGGAATTAAAGATAACAGGAAAAAACATACGTAGAGAAAGAAACACAATACATCCAACTATCGCAACTAGAATATTTAAATCAAAACACAGGACCTTTGCATTAAGTTTCAGTCAAAAAACACTCATACTTCTTACAATAGCATTTGTTTCTTAAAATTGCCAACCAACCCTGGTTACTTTGAAAAAATGAAATATATAATTGAGGGTTCCGCTTGGGTTGCCCTCTATTCTAACTGCTAAATCTACACTAGAAAAGACCATGCCACATGTGCTAGAAACTCTTCACATGGCACCATCCAAAAATAGGCAATAATCATGCATGTCTAGTAGTAATCGTTCTCAAGTTTCGCCACGATATTGGATCGTCGGTCAGGATCTGACATAGGGAAAAATGTGTTGCTGTGTCCCTCGATCATCTTTCCTTATGAACATGTGTCTTCCCAAAACTGGTTGCTTGTAATGTTGGTTTCACCTCCCGTTAGGTGCCTATTTGATGAGAGTTGCACATAGAAAATGACTTTTGATTCCCATGACCATTATCAAAATGGTGAGATGTTTTCAGTGGATGTGTATCACTTAAAAAATGCCACAAAGGACAACGCCACCCATTAATATTTCTTTTCTTGTGCGAGGGCGAGAGCCACGTGGACTTCTTGTTCAGCTTCCCTGCCTTCTCCGGGATTTTCCATGTGCCCTTCTCCTTCTAGCCTTTGCACTTCCCACAGCTGGACAATAATGTTCTGAGCCTCCTTGAGATGCCTTTCGAGCCACATCATGTTCCCTCCATGACTCTGTGCATTTGATGCCTCTGCGGGCTTTGTCGCTAGCTGTCATTTTAATTCCCTATGTTTAATAGCCATATTTTCTTGCTTCAGCTGCTGAGATGGTGTCTCCTCATTTTCCCCCATGGCTTCCTCCTTCCCTGTTCTAATCCCGCATTTCCGGCTTGATTTCCAGACAACCTCTTATTGAGTGATGTGCCTGAGCATTATTTCGACTGCTAGTTGAATGCGTGGTCCTTTTGGGATTAGAGCCTTCATGACCTCCTCATTATTTATTGGCTTGCCTCTCCTCTGGGGCAGCTTCTATTCGGAGGAAAACTTTCCCACCGTCTCCCCATTCTGTATGAATTTCTCTGTCTTGGTCATTTCATGTCTTAAAATTATCTCTTCTGTAGGTGAAAAAATGGATCCTTCTAAGTTTCTTGGAATGGTTGTCGCAGGCACGAAAGAATTCCAATCTCTTTGAGGTTAGGACCTTGTAGTTCTTTCACTCCACGTGCCCTTTCCTATAGTTTGAGAAAACTCCATGGTGCATCCAAGGTATAATCTGTACACAAATATTTTGAACAAATGTATCAAGGAGCAACTCTGAACTAATTGGATTGGCTAAAGGAAACTACGACAAACAACTTAGGCTAGGTTCTACGATTGGAGAAACACGTTGAGCATATGCGATTTATAGAGAATTGGCCCAGAGAGGAGAAATTGCTAGACATTAACGAATTTATGGCGACAATAATTTTAAATTCGACCTTCAGGTTGTTCATGGAAAATCCCCACGTGTGGAATGCAGGTGATACAATTTTCTTTGTAGGAATAATACGAAAGCTGAAGTTATTCATTCCTTTGGCCTTCATAATAAACTGATCATAATTGTGGCACTTGCTAATGTGACCTTTATTTAACTATTTGACTCTACAAGGGTACGTAGAAACTGGTTTCTTAATGAGATTCGACCTTTGGTAAAATACAAGCCCATACCACGTATTTAATTTTCAACTCTAACACCCTTTCCCATTTCCAAGGGCCACCCGACCATTTTTTGACTTCAACATCACGATATTATGTACCTGGCTTCACATGTTTGGGTGCATGTATCACTACGAGACTGAAAATTGACTCTCAAAGGAAAGATAGGTGGCAGTGCTAACAATTGGCTCCAATGGGGATGCTATCCTCCTTGTGAGGTAGCAAAGAAAAGTAGACCAGGTGCCTGACCATTGGGATTTATTTGACGTTTAGATACTAAGTAACAAAAATGATGGATGAAAAAGAAAACAAATAGACTCAATGACACAACTTCTAAGATTTCAACATAAACTTAGGGCCTTCACTTCAAGCTTCAATTTCCTGCTGACATAGTGAATCGACCCAAATTTAGGGGCTATTTACAATGACAAATGACTCAAACAAAATTTATTACACCAGGTAGCACTTGAGGAACCTGTCGTTTACATGCCCCCAAAAAAGAACCTATCCATCCGACCCTTTCAAGAAATCAGAGTTGTCTTTGTAGTACGCGTCGAATCTGTATGTTCCTGTCCAAAGGTGATTGAACTTTTCATGTTTTCCTTTACCTTCATTTCTTGCATCCCATCTCAGCACCAGATCTCCCACCTGAAGATCCTCCTGCTTGGAGTGTTTATCGAAAGCTTTCTTTATCCTCTCCTGATGGAGTTGAGATTGATTATACACCTTCTCCCTCGCCTGTTGGGTGTGAATCAGCTGGTTTATCCTTCTTTGTGCATCATCTAGTTCATTTTCCTTCTCTTGCAATAGTTTCCTAACGGGCAGTCCTAGTGCAGTAGGGAAAACGACATCTATGCTGTAAACAGTCTGAAAAGGTGACGTTGATACCAGATTTTTGGTGGTAATCTGATCTTCCCACATCATATAGATAAGCTTCTTATGCCAGGCTCTCTTATTTTCTTGCAAGATCCTTTTGATGATTTTGGTCAGGCTCTTATTCAAAGATTCTGCTAGCCCGTTACCCTATGGGTAATATGCTGTGGAATGTCCCAAGGTTATACTATAGTCCTAACAATACTTCTCCATCCTTTTAGACATGAATGTGGCCACATTATCTGTTATGATCTTAATAGGACATTCGAACCTTGACAAAATTTTTGTCTCCAGGAACTGTATGATGACCGTGTCAGTGGCTTGCTTTGTGGGGACCGCCGCAATCCACTTCGTGAATTAATCGGTGGCCGTGAGGATCCATTTGTGCTACACGGAGGATGATGGGGTTATCTCACCTATGAAATCTAGGCCCCACTACATGAAAGGCACCTCGACTGAGATTGGCTTTAACGACAGAGGCTGTAGCTTTCTTCTCCCGTTGAAAATTTGGCATTTGTGGCAGCTAGAGACCAATTTATATACTTTAGTGAAAATCGTCGACGAGTAATAACCTTCCCTCAGGATCTTGTGCATGATGGTATTCCAATAATGGTGCCCTCCAAAGTCTTTTGTGAAACTCCTTTATGGCCCACTTCACCTTGTTTTCCAGCAAAAAACTTAACAGTATTCCCCCGGGATCTTTCCAATATAGTGAATTATCCAAAACATAGAACTTAACCACCTTAAGCTTGGGGAATCTCCCTTTAGTCTTTCTCACGCCTAGAGAGGCCTAGAGATTTTCTAAAACATATATAATGTTTGCATACCACGACGAATCAACAAAACGATGAGGTACCTAAGCAACTTTTTCTTCTTGAGGACCCTTCAATAGATCAACAATGAAATTCATACCTACAACATCGTAGTCCGACTGCACCATTAGCTTCGCAAGGCCCTGAACCTTGACCAGCTTTGTCGGCTTGATCTCAAGGTTGTATTCTAACATGGAGGCTATCCACTTTCCTCTCCTTTCTTCTGGGTTGGGTTGGGTAAGTATATCCTTTACTGAACTGTTGGGCACGCAGGCAATGACGTGGGAGTGCAATATGTATGTCTTGAATTCCTTCAGAGCCTTCACTAAAGCATACACATGCTTTTCCATAATGTCATACTTTAGGGGAGCATTGCGCAGTGTTCGACTGAAGTAGTCTATGGGTTTCTCGAAATCCTGCTCATCCTTCTGCAAAAGTACTCTGGCAATAGTGTGTTCTGAGGCGAATGAAAAAAGGAGAACATCCTCCATAAAGTCTGAGCTGGCTAGCATAGGGGATTTAGTCAAGGCCACTTTGATGTCTTTGAAGGACTTCTTGGCCTCTATGTTCCACCTAATTGTGTTTCCTTTCCTGAGCATACAAGTTATATGTTTTATGGTTTCCACCAGGTTTGGGATAAACCTTCTCAGAAAATTTACCTTACCCAGGAAAGACTGTACCTCCTTTTTACTGCGCAGGGTGATGATCCTCAAAATCCCTTCAACCCGGCTGGGGTCTATTTTAATTCCTTCTTTGGAAATGATGTGCCCCAAAATCTTGCCTTCCTCTACTGCAAAATGAGATTTCTTCAAATTTAGTGATATGCCAAACTTCCTACACTTTTGAAAAACTCTTTTCAGGTGCTCGAGGTGATGTTTATCAGAGGTAGAGTACATTGTGATGTCATCAAGGTAAATCATGATGAATTTATCCCTTTCATCAGCGAAAGTGATGTTCATCGCCCTCTAAAAAGTGGCACTATCGTTCATCAGACCGAACGACATCTTAGCATACATGAACGTTCCCCACGGAGTGGTGAAAGTCGTCTTCTCTTTGTCGTCTGGGTGAACCATGATTTGGTTATACCCTGAGAAACTGTCCAGCATGGAAATCCCTTGAGATCCCACTACCTTTTGCAATATGTAGTCCATTTTGGGAAGGGGGCAATGGTCTTTAAGAGACACCTTATTCAAATTTCGAAAATCTACGCACAATCTAATTTCATCACTTTTCTTTCTCACAGGTACTATGTTAGCTACCCACTTCGAGAATCTCAAGGAAACAATGATTTTGGCATTGAAAATCTTTTTTACCTCTTCCGATATCAGCGGAAGTAACAGGGGGTTTATTTGTCTCAAATTTTGTTTGAAAGGCTTATGATCTTCCTTGAGAGGGATAACATGTTGGATCACCTTTGTGTCATACACTTTCAGATCATTGTAGCTCCACGCAAAAATGTTTGGGAAGACCTTCATGAGTTTTATGTAATCCTGCTTGACCTCCAGACTGAGATTTTTTGATAACCTTACCATATTTGGCTCCACCTTGGTCCCGATGTTGCAGTCTTCCACGTCTTCTGTGATTGTGGTGATCTTGGGGTTCTTAGACACATCATTCTCATCAAACAACTTTTCTAGAGACACCAACCCCTTCGAAATGATGTTATTTTTTAGTTGAATTATATCCCTTCCCTGCGATCTAGTTTTGGAAAGGGCCGTCATCACTGCGCACATATGCACACTCATCTTCGTCACCGCAGTATTCCCCATCAAATTTTGTGTTAGTGAACTCGTCGCTCATGAGGAGGAACCTTTCCACCTATTTATCATCCTCAAATACCTGCCAGTGTTTGATGTTATCAGGTATTGTCAGACTGTGCTTGACCTTGATTTCATATCTTTTGTCTAGAAGAGAGGGGATCTTGAAAACTAAGGCTAAGGTGGCCAATGCGCCAGTGATATGATTTTGTTCCATGGGGATAGCGGTCAGGTCATACTTTGAAAATCCTCCGAGGAGATCTAGAAACAGATTTATATAAGCGCGTAGTCTAGGATGCTTGGTTTGATACATGCCTTTCACCTGATTTATGATCAGCTCGAAATCTCTGCGCACTGCTATCCTCTACGTGCCTAGTTCTTTCAAAACATGCAGGCCCAAAATTAGCACTTCATACTCAGCCACATTGTTAGTGAATTCGAATGCAACTTCATGCTTGTCTTAGGGGAGCTTACCCATACGCCAACCCTAGCCGCTTCTCGGTTGACTGCGCCATCAAAACTCAAATTCCACACCCCGTCTTCTATGTCATCTTCTCGGTCGATGTGCTTGATGGTTTCCTCGACGGTTTCATCGTCGATTTTTGTTGTAGTCATCGATCCTTCTTCTCCGAAGCTAATATCATTGTAGAAAATAGACGAACACACTTTGGTGTCGACGACATATATAGGATGGTTGTGGGGCTACATTTTGCTTCTCACCATATATTTCAGTAGCACTTCCCTGTACAGTCTTTTGTCATGGCCAAACTTAGGAATAGTGGCGTAGGTCATATCCATCTGCAATGTTCCTTTCAGCTTCACGACCCACGATCTTGAGAGCAGCATGCTGAAATTAGCAGGTATGTCTGCAACGACTATGTCCATGACCATGTTCTTGGGGGGGATTTGGGCCAACGATATGACCATGTCTTTGATAAGGCCCAAACATTTGACTTTCCTTGAATCGAAAGAGAAAAGGTCTTTGTACGGTCTGGTGACCTCTAGTCCCAACTCATCCATGACCACCTTTGGCATGAGATTATGTGATGCACCAGAATCAAGAATGAAATTATGCAAGTTCAAATCATGGATCTTCATACTGACATAAAAAGGGGGAATGTCTTCCTCATCACTCGTCTCTTTGATGCACGAACCAAAAAAAAATGGCGGGGTGGTCATTTCAAACGTTCAGAGTATCAGGGGCCCCATTTGTTTTCATCATCTTTATGATTTGTTCCCAATACTCACCCTTTCTAACTAGCTCATTGAATGGGATGGAGATTTTTATTTTTTCCATTTCATGTTCAAAATTGAAAGGGGGGTAGGCCTTCTCTACCTCTTTTCCGCTTGTCTCCCGGCTTGTCTCCGGGGATTGTTTGGGGATTTCCTTCTTCAACTTCATCTTATCAGTTGCATCCTTGGTTGCACTATCCAGTCTCGATCGGATCATGGAGGGTGTGTCCATTGTAGGCCCCTTCGCAGAATCTGTTTGTTTTGGCTCGACAGGTGCATCTTTACTCCAGAGGTTATACTTCTTCTAAAACTGCATGATATCATTCTGATAACCTTTCTTAATTTACTCTGTCTCCCAAGATGGTGCATCATCTATTTCAAGTATCATGCCATCATCGGTTTATATTTCGAAGTGTTCGTTTTGGCTCATATATTGATCTTCTTCGCCTTTTTTCAAGTACATGCATGGGTTTTTATCATCAGAACAATGCATCTGGTCATCGAAAGACTAGTCAAAATCCTCCTCCATGTATTTTTTCTAGAAAGGGGGGCTCATATGCTAGTCACGTGGGTCCCACTACTTTATTTGAGGAATCTGACCCCTCTGGAGATTTTGATTTCTAGGTTGCGGGTCGTTTTGTTCTCGTGTAGTAGGCATGTTTCCCATGGAAATTCGTTCCATCAACGTTTCCATGGTTTTCATCATCATATCTAACCTGTCATCTAAGGACCGCGACGTCGACAACTGCACATCTCCCTGAGGTCTTTTGTCACCTCAATTGAACTTCGATTTGATTTTTCACGATGCCATCATGTTCACTTCGACCTCGACAACGTTACTCATTATGGCATCTAGGTTTTCTGACCTTCTTTCTCTCAGCAGCAAAGCAAAGTCACTGTCAAATGAATCTGTGTACCATAGTTGTGAAAAACTAAGCGGGGGTTTTACTTCGGCAGGTATGAAGTTGTACACTTTCAAAAAATGAGCCGAGAACTCTTGCATTGTTTCCTTCGGTGATTTCTTCATGTTATTGTATTGCGTCAACAACTGCAAAGGGTTCTTCTTGTCCCCCCATTTATTTAGGAAGGATCCTTCAAATTTCATGAAGTCCTAAATGCTAGAGGGTGGGAGGGCCTTTAACCACTTTCTTATGTCTCCCGTAAGGATTTGTGCAAAAATCCTCATCTTTGCATCCACATAATCTACCTCCTCCAAGTCAACAAAGTCATTAAACCAGTCCATGTGTTTCTTAGCAGAAACATTTCCCTCAACATCATAGAGTCTGATTCTTTGGCTATAATTCTAAGGCAAGTTGTGTAATTGGGATAGCAGGACGAGGGGGGTGAATCTAGTAGCCATAGCCCTAGGGGGATTCATATTTTTGGAGGTGTTTTTTGTCACTAGGGCTTGAAAGTTTTTTGCATCGAAAACAGTCTCGTCCAAACTGGTCTCTGACTTAGACCTAAACAGATTTTGTTCGAAAATGGCATCAAACTCTAGGTCGTCAATGCTCTGCACGTTGTCTTTGGGCAAGGAAATACTTTTGTCCAAGAAATAGAACGTGTTTGATGCCTACTCTCTAGCCTTGCACAAAATCTACTTTGGGTCGTATATGGGCTCAGAGGGGTTTGGGTCAGGATTCACTATGGTGTAAAAGGTCTTTGGAGCCAAGTTTCCTGAATAGTGCTACTTGTGGGGCCACTAGTTTGTTTGGATTGGAGTCACTAGGGTAACGATTTCAACCGATATGGGTGTTTTTCCCTATGTTACCCTCAGGGGTCAAACTGAAACATTTTTCATTCTCCCGAGGAATTTTTTTTTAACTTCGTCCCCGACAACGGCACCGGAATGTTAGCACTCCGTAAATCTATTTGGCTGATGAACAGACGATGAAGGTAAATTTTTCAACCAACTTTGAGACCCAAAAATAGCCTTTCGGATTTGGAGAGGGCTCTCTTAGAAAGGGCATGCTCTCCGCGTGGGATATGGCTTTACAAACGATGGCTAGATTTAAAACCGATGATGAAATACTTTTGTTTATATTGGTGAGGGTAAGTAAAATTCAAGCCATGGGGTTGGTCGGAGGAAGATACGGAGAAAATGACTGAGTGACTAGATTTGAAAAGAAAAGGCTAGGCAAGGGACAACCTTCAGTGTTAACCGTAAAGTGTGGCGGGAGAAAAAAAGAGGGAGAAAACTCAAAAGCGCCACTGTGGACGAATTCAGAGTTAGCTCAAGAGGAAAATACTTTGTTTCAGTGGTGCGAGCAAGGGGCACAGTACAGCGAATCCGTAGGTTCAAAAATTTGTTCCAAAATAGACGATATGAGATATGGAATTAAAGATAACATGAAAAAGCATACACAGAGAAATAAACACAGTACATCCAACTATCGCAACTAGAATATTTACATCAAAACACTGGACCTTTGCATTAATTTTTAGTCAAAAAACACTCAGACTTCTTACAATAGCATTTGTTCCTTAAAATTTCCAACCAACCCTCGTCACATCGAAAAAATGAAATATATAAATGAGGGTGTCGCTTGGGTTTCCCTTTATTCTAATTGCTAACTCTAGACTAGAAACAATCATGCCACATGTGCCATAAACTCTTTGCATGGCACCATCTAAAAATAGGCAATAATCATGCATGTCTACTAGTAACCGTCCTCAGGTTTTTCCATGATATCGGATCGTCGGTCAAGATCCGATGTAAGGAAAAATGTTTCATTGTGTCCGTCGATCAACTATCCTTACGAACAGATGTCTGCCCAAAACCAATTGTCTACAATGTTGGTTTCACCTTCCATTACGTGCCTATTTGTTGAGAGTTGCATGCAGCAAACGAATGTTCGATTCCTATGATCGTTATCAAAATGGTGAGATGTTTTCAGAGGATGCATAACACTCAAAAACTACCGTGAAGGACAACACCACCCATTAAGCTTTATTTTCTTATGCGAGGGCGAGAGCCACACAAACTTCTTGTTTAGTTACCTCGCCTTCTCTGGGTTACTCCGTATGCCCTTCTCCTACTAGCCTTTATGCTTCCTGCATCTGGACAATAATGTTCTGAGCCTCCTTGAGCTACCTTTTCAGCCACGTCATGTTCCGTCCATGACTTTTTGCAGCTGATGCCTCCTTGGTCTTTATCGCTAGTTGTCATTTTGATTCCCTGTTTTCCTGATAAAGCTCAACAATAGCCATATTTTCTTGCTTCATCTGCTGAAATGGAGTTTCCTTGTTTGTCCCCATGGATGTTTCCTTCCCTGTTTTGATCCCACATTTCTGGCTTGATTTCTCGGCAAACTCTTGTTGAGTGATGTGCCTGAGCAGTCTTTCAGTTGCCAGTCCAACGCGTGGTCCTTCTGGGATTAGAGCCTTCATGAACTCCTCATTCTTTCTTGGCATGCCTCTCCTCTAAGGAAGCTATTATTCAGAGGAAAACGCTCTGGCCATCTCCCCCTTTTTAATGAATTTCTCTGTCTCGGCCGTTTCGCATCTTAAAATGATCTGTCCTGTAGGTGAAAAAATGGATCCTTCTAAGTTTTTGGGAATGGTTTCTGCAAGCGTGAAATAATTCCAATCTCTCTAAGGTTCAGACCTCACAGTTCTGCCACTCTGCATGCCCTTTCTTGTAGTCTGAGAAAATGCCATGGTGTGACCAAGGTATAATCTGCGTGCAAATGTTTTGAACAAATGTATCGAGGCGCAACTCTGAACCAATTGGATTGGCAAAAAAAATCTACAACAAACAACTTAGCCCAAGTTCTACGACTGGAGAAACACATCAAGCATATGATATTTATAGCGAATCATCCCAGAGAGGAGAAACTATTAGACATTAATGAATTTATGGCGACGAGAAGTTTCAAGTTGACCCTCAGGTTGTTCATGGAAAATCCCTACATGCGGAATGTAGGTGATATAATTTTCTGTGCAGGAATAATACGAACGCTGAAATTCTTCATTCCTTCAGCCTTCATAATAAACCGATAATAACTATGGCACTTTCTGATGTGACCTTTATTTAACCATTTGAATCGACAGGGGTACGTAGAAACTGGTTTCTTAACGGGATTTGACCTTTGGGAAAAGACAAGCTCGTACCACATATACGGTTTCCGACTCTAACATCCTTTCCCATTTTGAAGGGCCAACTGACCATTTTTTGACTTCAGCATCACGGTATTACGTACCTGAATTCACATTTTTGGGCGCATGGATCACTACGTGACTCAAAATCGACTCTAAAAGGAATGAGATGTGGTGGCGCTAACAATATCCATGAGAAGATACAATGTGGATCTACGTTACAATATATATCAAATTTATAAGTGATATACTCCATCACAACTCGGGAGGGGTGTCTTATATCAGTGCAAGACCCTTGAATCCAATGTTTTAGTCCCAAACCTCAATGGTACAAATATACATCATGCAAATGAATGAGATGATGTTGAGAATGGTATAAATTGTTTGATTACTAGTCCTTGGGGTATACTGTTAACATATGCAAGGGGACCCACCAATAATGAAAATGGGCCCTAAGGTACCTAGTAAAATCTAATGAGTGTGAATAGATGAGTTGGTGTCAAACACTAGTAGAATCGATCGATCAGGATTCAATGATGTAAACCCACTGTTGATTGTAAGGAAAATTTCCATTGATGAATTCAAGCTCCAAGGTACTAGCTGGTTTCTAGATATCTATCCCAAATAATGTGTTGAAGTCAACAGGAAAATATCCATCGAAGGAGGGCCTTAATGTATCCCCCATCAATCAACATGAAATAAAACGTTGAAGGATGTGTTGAAGAGAGAGTATTACTAAGTAAAATTGACATAAGGATGGTCAATATAGGTGGTCAACAAGAAAAAAGATCGATGAATATGGTTCATTTCTCTTGAACTTATAGGCATGACTCATGACAGACTTGGAAACATGACTCAATGATGACCACTTGGTATAGTGGGACAATGTAGGAGGCATTGAGGAACTCTCTATAAAGACCGAAAGAGTAACCGGTTGGAGAAGTATCAAGACTCAAACTGATGGTATAGATACTAGGAAAGCTATAACCCAACCGTAAGACACTGATGCAAACAAGTGTCATGTTCAAGGGCGACACGACTGACGACTGCCACTTTTATGAAAAAGACATAATATTGTTCCCCTGTTTCTCTTTTTAATATTTTTTTTGTTTGTCTCGTTCAGATTTTAATGAGTGAAAAAGACAAAGAAAAGTGTACTCAATAATGTCTTATTCGTTCAATTTTTATGAGCCCAAAAGAGAGGTAAAAGGTTGCTTGGAAGTGTCTTTTTCATATAGCTTTTACAATCCCAAAAAAGAGGTAAACGAGTGCTCTTTTGGAGAGATATTGTGGATAAAAAATATGCATCTATGTTCCAAGTTTATGGAATTGACCTAGGAAAAGTGAATGTAACAAATTACTTGGAAAGTGAGGTCCACTCATAACCGATGTTTTCTCTAGAGGTAATGGTTACAAAATGGTAGAAGGATAAAGCAAAATGAAAGAGGTCAAGTGTGACTCAAAAAGAGGTAAGAAAGATGAGAGAAAACATCATCAGAACAATAGGCATTAATATGTAAGAAGTGAGTGAATAGAAAACCATAAAATAACTTCAGAATGTTGGGAACCCTCTTGGGACAGGGCCAAAATATAGGTGAATAAGACAAAATGAGGTTCAAATTCTAGACATGGAGGGTGTCAATGAGGGCTCTTGTGCCTACAAGTAATTGCAGTATGGGAACCAGATGGAAATGAAGGTGCTAACTATGGCGTCCATGAAGGGTAGGCACTACTTCCTAAGTCACAACATGCAATAAAGGATTGGTTAATGTCGCAACCTAATGGGATTGAACCTAAGGCTTTGTGACAAAAATATGGATGGTCAATAATGCAAATGGACTTACAGAGAAAAACATATTCTATATGCCAGTATGAAACACATACCTCAAGTTCAGTGGATGTCGCTATGTTACACAGAGTGCCACCAAGTCCTATAAAACACATCCAAGAATACTAGACTTCGGGTTAAATGACATAGTCAGAGATCAAAATAATTTTTATTTTTTTTAAGATTTTTTTGGAATATATATTATTTTGGGATTTTGTGATGTGTGTAAGTACAAATATGTTTGTGTCTATCCATACTTATGAATACAATAGATTCCAATCCAACACATAATTATCCAATGAATTGACTAATGTGTTTGATTCCTATGAAATATATTGATATTCAATGTAATCAAAATACCTCTTAAGGAGATGAAGCCTAAGATGCTTACACAATAATGTAAGACTTAAAACTTGATAAGTGTAATTCAATTGAAATACCACTATCTATGAATCCATCCTGACAACTAACCTACAAATGTTGAGAGCGATAGCTTCAGACAAAAGTTTTGTGACCCCACTATATTTTGTGATGTTATTTGTTGTAGGACCAAGGAAAATTCCCCATGAACTCACCAGTTCGTCAGTGGGTGAGAAAATCACCTAAGCGACAAAAGTAAGGTTCCAAGTATAATGACTGGCACCGTATGTGAATCCTATATAGACCGAGGTGGATGCTAATATCTACAAATCAAGAATAAAGCGTGATAAGTATTGAACCGAGATAAATTGCAGACACAAGAAAAAATATTTCAAACCTAAAAATACATAAAATAAAAAGTATCATGTGGTTAGCTGGCCTAGGCATAATACTTCTTGAGGTAGAGCCCATTGAGAGGCTCCAAGGGAGAATTTTTTATTAGAGTCAGATAACTCATAGGACCCCCTTTCCAAGGCATGTTTGAAAATTTAAGGCCCATTCCATAGGGGTTCAAATTTTCCTGTACCTAACTTAGCATGACCCTGATCATAGACCAAGTCCAAGTCACCTTCCGAAATGATGCGAGGACAAACTGATTTGTCATATTGGGCTTGACACACTTCTTATGAGTCTCAATGGAGGAAGCAACATCGCGACAATGTTTATCTAAGAAATAAAACTCTAAGATAAATTCTTGTCCAACGGAAGTGTTGAGTAGCAAGTCTATGACTAGTTTTATGGAAGGAATCTCACATTCAATCGACAAAACTACCTCTACTCCATAGACTAGGTGAAAAATTGTAAACCCAATGGTAGTATTAACTGAGGTTCGGTAGGCCCATAAAGATGAAAATAGCATTAGATGCCAATTAGACCTTTGTTTCCCCACCATCCATTGAATAATAGTCTTCAAGAATCTATTGGTGGCCTCAAATTGGACATTCAACTGTGGATAGTAAGGGGTTGAGTTATCTTGAAGAAAACCCATCTTGGAAGCTAATTCAGTTATCATTTTATTGTGAAAGTAAGAACCATGGTCAATCAATATCATCCAAGGAACTGTGAACCTGGAAATGATGTGATTGACGATGAATAATGTGATGGTGGTTCCATCGTTAGAAAATATAGGCAAGGCCTCGACTAATTAGGTAAAGTAATTGATGACTATAATGATGTAACCGTGGCCATTATTCAAGGTAGGCTTACATGTCATGAAATAAATTCCCCACTTAGCGAAGGGACCGACATCGATCATAGGATGTAAAGGCATAGTATGAAGATGCATTTTACGAGTAAATATTTGACAAGGATGGTATTTCTGTACTGCTTGAATGCAATCTTTGAATATTGTGGGCCAAACGTATCTTGCGCGCAAAATTTTATGGGAAGTGGAGAGACCAGAAAAATGAAGACCACATACTCTAACATGGAAATCATTCATAACTTTCTCATCTTATTCATGGATAAGGCATCAATGCAAAATAAAATCAACCCCACGACGATAAATAGTGTCATCAATGAGGTATTGTCAGGCCTGGTGGCATAGACGTCGAGTCTCATCATGGGGTAACTAAGGAGGGAAACATTAGGTTTGGAGATATATTAGGTCATATCCATACTAGGGATCAGATAATTCAATGAGAAATAACAATTCATTAGAATATTTATTGGTAACCATAGGTTCTGTATCGACTCGGGGAAGATTGGAAAATAACTCAGTGAAAACCGATGATCTGGATTATTTTCGGCACAAAATGAGATCGAAGATATAATAAAGAAATGCATAGAGATATCACAGATATTCAATAATATAACAGAAATGTATCAGAGATGCAACCATAAACACAGATATATAGTAATACATGATTTCTATTAATGAAATAAATGTACAGAGACTGTAAAAATACAGAGTGAAAGACTCACTAGAATGGTGGCAGCTTATCTCTGAGAAAAGATGTGACGGCTACTCGTATTCGCAAGAATATGATTACAATGAGGCTCTAGAGGAATTTTTACAATAAAATGGAATGCAAAAAACCCTAGACATCCAAAAACCTAACCCTAGGATATGAAGCACCAAAAGTCACGTGGGCCCCGTTTGGGTAAGTTGGTGCATCAAATTCTCGGGGTCATAACTTTTGCATACGATCTTCGTTTTAGGTGTGTGATAGCCCATTGGAAAGGTATCATAAAGGAGATTCATTTTGTGGGCTCAATCATGCCTTTGGATATCATTAAGAACCTCGATCTCAAAAAACCTTCATTTGGGCCCTCAAAATGGCCCCGGAAGTTAAAAACTGCTAAAAATAGTAAATTGCCAAATTTTTCAGAAAACTGTTTTGAGCCTGTCAAAAAAGGTGGGTGGCCACTGATATCCATCTGGATCAATCCTACCTCCTTAGGAAGCAATGGTCTCCATTGCGTTGATTTCCTGGGGGAGAGGGAAAAGCGTTTACTGAATATGCATCTTGGTGAGTTGCTTTCCTTGCTGGAGACGTCACGTTGCTCAGCTTGTGGAAGTCTGTCACGAACCTGTTGAGGCTGAGGTTGTTCAAAAAGTTGGGCTACATGAGAGGACGGTGTGTAGAAGGACTCTTTTCACTTTGTTGAAACCTTGTCGACCTGCTTCTGTTGGATAAAAGGTGCTTGGGGCGAAGCTGTAGTGGTTGCAGTGTCATTATGTTTCCGTTTTGAACAGAATGTGAAGAAGATGAATTTTTCAGTATGAGATACTACCTTGTAGCACTTTTTAGGTGGAACAGTAGTCAGAACTACCTCTGGTATTCTTTAGAGATGAACCCTCAGAGAAGCAATGACACCGCAGGGTCGAGACTCATAAACAGCATGGTGCTTCCACATATATGGTTGACCCAAGAGAACATCACATACATCCAGTGGGGAAACATCACATAATACCTCATCCTTGAAGGGTTGGATGTCGTATGATAATCGACATTGTTGTCTGACATGGAGATCTCGTCCTTGTCAAAGCCACCCGATGTTGTATGGCTGCGGGTGTGGTGTTGTCGACAATCCCAACTGTTTGATGACCTATGCTGAGATGAGGTTCTTATGGCTTCCGCTATCAACAATAAAATGCAGTGGGGTCCCCTTCACCCACATATGTGAATGAAAAAGGCACTCCCCCTCTTCAGGATCTATTGGTTATTTTGGTTGAATTGTTGCGGTCACAACAATAACAGTGGGGTCTGCGTCAATGATTTGTCCTTTACCAGTATTTTCAGATTTAGATTATGAATCAGGGTTCAGCTCCTTGTCTTTGATCTCAACCACCAATGATTGTTTTGAGTGACATTCATTGGTGTTGTGCCAGGGGATTTTGTGGAAATCGCACCATTTTTTGGTGTCCTTCTTTGTCTTCCCATGACCCTTCTTTTCCTGTGTCTTGGACTGGTTTTTAGGAGACTTTTTGTTAGGGTTTTCTTTGTCATACTTTGGTTGTTGCAAATTTGTAGACCCAAAATCTTGTTTGTTTTGGTGCTTAAATTTATGCTCGATTTTGAAAACATATCGATAAGCAACACTGAGTGATGAGATGTCTAGAAAATCCATTTCAGTTTGGATGTATTTGTGTAGAGCCCCACCGTATTTCAGAACAAAATGTTGCTCGGAGTCTTTGATACCCATATTGGTGTGCAAGGTATGGAAGGTATTGGTGAACTCCGGAACTTCTTGGCCTCTCTCTTGCTGCAGTTTGGTCCATCTCATGTATTGGTCCTCATAGTTGCCAACAGGGTAATACTGTTCCTTTACCACATCCACAAAAAAATCCCAAGTGGGATCGGGTCCCATATATTCCAAACTCCTCTATGGAACTTTTCTCCCAGTAAGTTTCCCACCAATGTTTGACATGAGGGAGAGATTTAAGGAGTGCGAAGGTGATATTTTCTTTGTCGGAAAAATTGTGAACAGAGACATAACCTTCTAGCAGAGTTAACCATTTTTATAGGGCTTCTGTATCTATTTTTCCTTCAAATACAGGAATATCAAAATTAACTTGTACCTTGAAAGGCAAGGTGCCTGCAAAGTGGCCTCTTGATGAAGATGCATGTGTTGGTATTGGCAGGCGTTGAAGGATGTGGGCAAAATTCTCCATCATTTCGTCCCTCTGTCGCATGAGAGCTTGCTCAAGCAATAAATTGATAGGATCATCTGCTCCATCGTTTTTCTTTTCTTCCACCATTGAGGGTGTCTTAGGTGTGAAAGAGTGATTGTCTTCAAGAGATACAAGCTCGAGACCTAACTTGCTATACTCATACCTCATCAGGGACATGCACTGAAAAAATGATCAAGAGCAGTCTCCTTTGATACCATTGATCTGAATTATTTTCGACACGAAATGAGATCAGAGATATAATAAAGAAATCCACAAAGATTTCACAGATATTCAATAATATAACATAAATGTATCAGAGATGCAACCATAAACACAAATATGCAGTAATACACGATTTCTATTAATGAAAGAAATGTACAGAGACTGTAAAAATACAGAGTGAAAGACTCGCTAGAATGGTGGCAGCTTATCTCTGAGAAGAGATGTGACGGCTACTCGCATTCGCAAGAAGATGATTACAATGAGGCTCTGAAGGCCTTTTTACAATAAACTGGAATGCCCAAAACCCTAGACATCCAAAAACCTAACCCTAGGAGATAAAGCGCCAAAAGTCATGTGGGCCCCGTTTGGGTAAGTTGGTGCATCAACTTCCCGGGGTCGTAACTTTTGCATACGATCTATGTTTTAGGCTTGTGATAGCCCATTGGAAAGGTATCATTGAGGAGATTCATTTTGGGGGATCAATCATGCCTTCGAATATCATTGAGAACCTCTATCTTGAAAAACCTTGATTTGGGCCCTCAAAATGGCCCTAGAAGTTAAAAACTGCTAAAAATAGTAAATTACCAAATTTGCTAGAAAACTATTTTGAGACAGTCGAAAAAGGTGGGTGGCCACCGATATCCACCTAGATCAACCGATGATTTCTTAGATTTGGTAGAAGTGAACTTGAGATCAAACTCTTGTATAATGATGATCCACTTTGAGTATTTTCCCCTAATGATAAGATGAATCAGTATGTGTCTCCTTAGGTTGGATTCAACTATAACAATGGTTTTCTATAATACTATGTAGTGATGTAAACGTTGGACAACATGGGCAGATGCCAAGGAATTTTTTTTTGACATGCGAGTATTGAAGCTCGGGACTGGCAAGACCTTTGCTAAGATAGTATATCAAATTTTATTTCTATTTACTATCTTCTTGGACAAGTTCCATGCGGATGGTGGATTTAGAAGCTACGAGATAGAGAAAAAATTCTTGACTGTAATCAGGAGAGCTCAACAAAGGGTTCGACATCAAGGCTTCTTTCAAGGAATAAAATGAGCATTGGACCTAGTCATATTAAACAAAAGGTATATATTTTTTCTAAAAACACATAAAACCTTTTGTAATATCGATGTAATTGTCAATGAATCTACGCAAAACGTTCATCTTCCCTTGCAAAGTTTGAAGGTGTCAGATAGTATGAGGAGGAGGAAATTGAACTATTTCCTAAACCTTTAAGGGATCAACCATGATCCCATACTTGGACATGATAAATCCTATAAAACACCCCAATACCACACAAAATATGCATTTATGTGGGTTCAAACGTATGTTATAGTGTCGACATCACTCGAAAACAACTCACAAATGGCAAGGATGATCAAAACGAAATTGACATTGAACCGCTAAATCATCTAAATATTCCTCTACAATATGTTTGATTTCATGAAAAGCATATGACATGGCTCCCTAGAAGGTGGCACTATCATTTTTAGACCAAAAGGAAACTTCCTATAAGAAAATTTACCCCAAGGACAAATGAAGGCAATCTTGTGTTGATATTCCTATTTGATCTGGATTTGGTTATAGCTGGAGAAACCGTCCATGAAGGAGAATATTTCATTGTCGACACATTCATTGATAATATGATCAATGAAATGGATTGGATAATCTTCCTTATGAAAATATTGGTTCAAATCCCTATAATCTACGCAGACTCGAATGGTACCCTATTTCTTTGTGACTAGAATAGGATTAGATACCCATTCAACCAAGGGAACTAGATCGATAAAGCAAGATCAAATAATTTTTTTGACCTCTATCTTGATGGCAGTAGTTTTTTTTGGGTTGACTGGTTGAAGATTCTACCAAATAGGGTTGGATCTGAGGTACATTTTGATATCATGCTCAAGGATTTTGACGATTGATGTCATAATTTTCTTTGTAAGACCAAGAAAACACACCACATAATTATTTAAATAGGGAAATGTGCATTTTTATTTCTTCAGGAGAAAATTTTGCACCTATCAAGATGTTTTCCATGACACTTGGTTTAACCAAAATGTCAATGGATATGGTTTTCAAAATGTTGGACAAATTCCCTTTTGAAAAGACATCATGAATCATGATGGGAGATTGGTACCATGGAACATTATAAAAAAAATGTTTTTTAATGTCTTCCTCCAAGTGCTCCAACTCAGGGAGGAATGATGTATGATTGTGCATATCATCCCATAGAGTGTCGGTGGTGTTCATGTATTTTATGATGTCCTCGTCAGAAGGCATCTCAGAATCAAGGAAGTCATGTGAAGTGGAAGGAGGAGTGATGAACCGAATGGTATTGATAAACTAATTAATATCCACATTTTGTTGGAGATTTGACACAGGGTCAGGAGAGTTCGACTAGATTTCTTGATAAGTGATCTCAGTTGGTGATAATGGCATGCAAGCTCCATAATATTATATGTCCAAAAGGATAGGAACCACCAAAAGATTAAAAAAACTGGTAGCGGAAGAGATCACATGGATAGGAGCAACATCCATCATAGAAGATGGTGGGGAAGGGTAAAAGTACCCATAAGAGATGAATCTTTGAACATCCCCACACCAAAACTTGTGTACACACTCTGGGAGGTAGCCACAAAGGGTATATTGGTACTCGTAGTGGTTCTAAGTTGGGTGTGAAAAACACAAGTTGGTCTATAGTCATGATACGTCGTCAATGCGAGAAAATGACCCTAAATACCGACAAGGATACCACCATCATCACATAAAACTAACTATGCCCAAGAAGAAGATTATATTATAAAGGTGCATCCACTACTTCCACTTCAACGGAAATGGTTTTTCCACCTAAATCTATGGGAAACATAGTGATTATCCCATGACAGAGAAATTGATGTCCATCAAACACCTTCAACATTGTGTTGGATTGACTAACCATTGGAGAACTAATGGCTCTACAACATGAAACAAACATGATGCAGGTTGAGGCTCCCTCATTGAAAATCGTGTGGTAAATCATTTTTCCACTCATGATCACTTGTATTTGAAAATTGATATGGTGAGAGAACCTATCTCATCTGGAGTCTAAATCAAACGTAATCACATTCGACTATAACAAATATACCCCACCTATGGCAGTTAATAATTCTTTCTGCTACGACGAGAAAATTTAGATAACTTCAAGAGTAGACATTGCACATGGTGCCTAGGCTAAGTCTGCCACAATACTATAATTATGGGCAACCCGTGCATTGGGATTATGCATAGTTCTATGAAGAACACCCTTTGGGCAGGGGGGGTGGGGGAGGGGGGAATTTGTATCCAGTGATGACTTCTCTATCTGAAGAGGGATTCTTGGTTGGGTAGAAGATGATGGGTCCATAGAGGATGGACCGATGTCAATAAAGTTGTAATTACGAGCTCAAGTTTGAAGCGATATCGTAATTTCAAGCATGAAGACTTGGTCATTCGATGGGGCCCACCCAAGTTGTGGGGGACATGTTGTGATCCCTTGTAGCAGAGAAGGATTTTTCGCAACCATTTGTTGGTGTTGGGGAGGAATTAAATTTGTGAGGATAATAGGTTGCTGTGAAGTGTTCCACTGGGAAAAATACTGATGGATTTCATACATTTTTTGACATTTGTGGGTAGGATGATCCTCTATACAAATCATGCAGGGGAACCAATTATTCTTATTTTCTTTAGTTTCTATGACAATGGTGTTTTGGGTTTGGGAATCTCCCTATCCAAAGTTAGAATTTTACTTTTTATTCTTTTTTCCACTAGGTTGTTGAGGATTCTTCGAGTGTGTGGATTGCACTGAATTCACATTGGAGGTTTGGACAACAACGGTTTGAGTGGTGGGAATAATGGTGGATGGGTTTGATGCAATGCTCAAATGTCCTAATTTTCCAACTAATTTTCCAACATATGCATTGGAAACAGAACCAACCACACCATCGACATGGGGTCTTGGGTTCGTCTTGGCAAGGCCTGTCAACAAGCGAGGAGCATGCATAATGATATCATATAAGGTTCCTGACTATGAATAGATTAATTCAAGATGTTGGGCATGCATGATATCTTGTTCTTCAGTGACTGCCCCTGACATGGCTATGTCCTTGGAAATGGGAGGAAGCAAATATTTGGTAAACCAATCCACAAGGAGTTGGTCTAGGATGAATGATCTAGTCATCCCAGGACGATGTTTCCACTTATGGACATAGTATGAGATATGTGTGGAAGTGGTTCATCATAGATACACCAATATTTTTTTCCCTGTCTCATACCTCATAGGAAGTTGGAAGTGCATTAGAAACATCATTACTAGTTGAGTACAACTTCTATAGGATGTGCCTTTTAGTTCTATGTACCATTTGTTGGCACTTCCAGTCAAGGTTCTTTGGAAAAGTCTCAACCTAATGATATATTCCATCATAGAGTTAGATGAGAACTACAAATGATAGGTCATGATGTGGGTTGACGAGTCTTTTCTAGGCTTATGTTTGAATTTAGGAATGTTAGAGGGTAACTTGGTGGGCATGACTAGCCATCTCTAGTGGTGAAGGATGGGGTTGTTTGTTAACTGCAATAGATTAGGTAAGTCTAATGTCACTAAGAAAGGAAATGACATGTTGAAAAATGGATTTTAGGGAGATGGTGTAACATTGTGGGAGCCAAAAGGACTTGGAATTCCCCCATGTGATATTTTCTGGTGGAGTGAAGATTGTTGAAAGGGTCACTATCTTCAGGTTGTTGAGGACCAGTGAAAAGAGTGCTTCCTAAAACATGGCTAGTTTTGGGACCATATGTACCTGTAGAGGTAGTACTCCCATAGAAATATGTTGGAGTGTAAGAATAGCTCTCTCCAGGACCATACATGCCACCAGGAGGAGTTCCCCCAGAGATAAAAGGTTGACTAAAAATAGAAGCATGCGTAGAGTACAATGCACTGCTAAAAGGTTGGACAAACCAAGGGGAATTAACTCCCCCATAAATTTATTTCCCCCCAGGTTGAATAGGAGTAGAAACCGACTCGATATTTACAATCCATCCAAAAGGAAAACCAACATTGGGCACAACCAGGCCACCTATAGGAATAGTAGAAACAGAAGGTGTTCCACCTCTGGTGCTAAGGTTATGGATTTTTCGCCCACCGAAAGAGAATTCATACATAGGGGTCAACAATGATGCGACATGATTAGTACTATTGGATGGACCCAAATACAGAAATGACGTGACCAACGATGGTCGGCATGTAGAGAAAATTGATGACAAAGGAATGGATGGGGTAGGCCCTATTGCACTAAGGGATGGTAAGGAAGACATTATTGATGTGCTTCCTAAGTTACTTGGTACAAATCTCACTGGATATGGCATACTTGACGATCCATTTACTCCTACCATGTCGTGAAAGTTGAAAAAGAAAAAATAATTGCTAAGGTTGCTACCTATCTCAAGGAGTGTGGGGATGAAAGGGTTGGTCAAAAGAGGGTTATGATTTAGTGGAGAAATTTCATCAACCACTTCTAATTCAAAATATCCAGTGCCCCCTAAGTAGAAAAGTTGTCTTTTGAACTCTACTGGTTCTATTTCATTCCCAAAATGGGACACCTCTTGTCTCTTTGTAGTAGGTTGGTCTACCTTTTCAGAGTAAATACCACATTTTCATCGTGATTGACGAAGTTGTTGGTCAAGCACCGTGACTAAATATGTTTTCAAAATATACATAATCAATCTTTGGTCAACTAGACTCAAAACAAAGAGCACACCCCAACCAATCTAGGAAATAAAAAACAAAACTAGATTGATAGGACAAGCCTTCCAAAAACTAGAGTTATAAGGTGATGAAATCCATGAAAACCTGACTAGCGATGGATGAGAGACAGTTACAAAGCCCCAATCGAAACAACCCTTATTGGTGCAAGTATCCCTATAAAAGAGGGCGCCCTCCATGGGTACTGAAATAGGTGATCAACATATTCCTTAGGTACTATGGGGTCTTCCCACCCGCAGTCACCTATGTAGCCTCCTAGTATAGACCACTAAGGTTACCACCGCACAACAAATGACTAGGGAAAAAAATCAAAGATCGAACCACACGTATGGGTAGGGTAGTTAAGCCCAAAATTGCAAAAGCGTTATCTCACACACAAGTCAGGATCTCTTGGGAACCCTGTACATGTTGTAGTCCAAGTTGTCTGACAAACACCTTGACTACCAAAGTGGGGGTATCACTCTACTTGTTTTGATGCGATCTACTTCTTAACTCATGTGTTAGATGAGGCTCCCGACATACTTGCTGCAACACTGGATTTACTCCCTAATGACTCGAGTTTCAATTTTGATCCTTAGAGAATTTACTCTCCAACCTATTCCAAGGCTCTAAGTCCTATCTAAAGTGGGTTTTCTATAAATATAAAGCCTGATTAATTATGAATTAAGCACTTCTTTATTAAGTTTGTTGATTACTCCAATAGTAAATGGATGCAACTGTAGTGATGTTTTGGACTCTTCAATAAAAAAAAAAACAAGAGGAAAATATGAAATGAAACTTTATTTTTGATGAAATCTAAATAAGGGAAAGAAGAGGAATTTTTCACTTTAACTTTGTTAAATAAAAAATTAGCAAACAATCCTCACAACACTCTCTTTTGTCACTCAAACATTCCAATTAGTCAAACAAGATTTATAAATCATTTTTTTTTCTAATGAAAAAGAAAGTCAAAAGCTAACACCCTAAAAATGCAAGAATCAAATGCATTTTTTTTTACGTTTTCTTTTAATGAAAGTAAAAATAAAACACACACATGCAATCCAAGACAACCAAAATAAGGCTAGGGGCAACATGATATTTGTAGTGATGCAAGTATGCACACTCTAATATCTACACTAACAAAAAAAATTGAAAATTTGTAAAACCAAGAGGAAAACCAAGAAAATCATTTAAATCCAAATGGGATTATCATTCACTCTAAAAGACAATTTCAAACACCAAAATTTGTGAGAAACACTCCAATGCAAGTATGAAAAATGGTCCTAAAATGCTCCAAAATGGATGATCGCAAAATGCAATTTTTCATTTTATTTTTTATACCATTCAAAGAATAATAAAAAATTCCTACCAAAACTAAGTTATAAAGGTTATCTTTCCCAAGAATAGGGACGCTAGTCTTCATTGAAAAAACCCAGAAAAAAATTCACTAAAAAAAAACTTTTTTCGCACTCTACATGCCTTTTTTCATGGACCCTACCTTTTTTCATGGACCCTACAGGGGTAGTCATGGGTCAACCTTCACTTGACCAATGAATAGTCACATTTTATCACTCTAATAATTTTTTACGCCACTAGTTATGTGTTGTCACTCTAATGACACTTGCGAAATTTGCAAAAATATGTCTCATCGCGGGTTGCACAGTCATGTGTCATCAATACTGCAACTAGCAACACATCACTCTGTCTCTAATAGAAGACAAGCGATGCAATGCAATTTTTTTGAAAAATACTTGGATCTGGCCCAAAGTAGTCAGATATGGAAGATATAGTCTCTAAGAGGGTGATGGGTAAGACAATAACTGACTCAAAAACACATTTAGAGGATAAATTCAAGCAAGAGTAGTCCAAAGTGAGGAAAGACCATGAGATCAGTCCCCAGTGGAGTCACTAATTATGTTTCAAAGGATGACTTTCAATAAAGTGGATGGATGATGAAGCTCCTCTATGTTCTAGCAACATAACTTTACTCTTAGTTCTATCCTCTCTACCAAGCTACTCTTAGTGCATTTATTTTTATAGAGTGATGGAAGGAGATGACTAGGCCTCCATAACCGACCCATAACTCTAAGTGACTTGGAGTTCTTGAGTGGGATGAGTTGACATCTCATCTATTCTTGATTTGCTTGAATGTATTAAATATCCATAACTAGAATCGCCGAGGATTTTCCTCGAGTGTATCGAAATTCTATTGGATTGGGGAGTCACAGGTTGAACACTGTCATCTAGTGACGTGTCATGTGTTTCTAATTATGTGAAATATGACACCCATTAATAAGGATTAATTATTAGGAAAAATGGTTGTGTATCTTATCATGTCTTCCTCTGAGTTTCAAGGTGACAAATGTAGCTGTAACAATGTGCCATCTTCTATACCAACAAAATTGGGCTCCCACAAGGTGAGGAGATCGGTTGAAAGTGGTTGTTTCAGATGAGTTCATGAATTTGATGCTTTATTTCCTCATTCTCTAGAAGGGAGTGTCTATATATTGGACCATTGGGTAAGGGAGAACCATGTATCGAGTCAATGGGATATTTGGCGTGACAATGTGGAGGCACTCCTATAGGCGAGGTGAAGATGTCTCTATGTTCCTCTACAACCTTATCCACCTGCTTCTTATCTCTGAAAAGAGAGAGAGAGAGAAAGAGAGAGAGAGAGAGAGAGAGAGAGAGAGAGAGAGAGAGAGATGTCAGTTACGCTCATTAGCAAAAGATAATACAAGAGGCCAAAATGGCAGTCTTTTAACACAAAGAAAGAACCCTAAATTTCCATAAACCTAACCCTAGGAGGAAAAGTGCCAAGAGGTGTTTTTGAAATGACAAAAGGTATTTTGGGGAATTATTTTCTACATCAACATTTTTGGGGTGCAAATTTCTGATACAAAATTCATTTGGTGTGAATAGTATCTTGTTGGAAAACTCTAACTGAGAACTAAAATATTGCAGCATGGCCTCAATTTACTGAGGGTAAACCCAAGCCCTTGACCCCTAAAATAAAACATTGTTTAGGGCCTCAAAATGGCCCCATAAATTTAGAACCAAGAAAATCCCAAAAAATCATAACAAAACTACCAAGATGGAAAACCGTGTTAAATCAATGAAATATGTAAATAACCACTAATATCCACTTGAATCAAACTCACACCTTTAACCCTACTTATAAGATCCCATGACTACTTTTAAATATCAAATAAAATTCTCATGGAAATGGAACCTTAAATGATGAGGAGAAAATCACCATTTCTCACCCTTGGTTCCGAGCTTTCTGAACTAAAATATTGTAAGCATTAAGAAACAACATAAATTAAAATTTAGTGTGCATATGTATAAGAGGTGTTTCTATATATACTTCACACATTTGATCTCTATTTTTTTTAATATTCTCACATCTAATTTAAAGTATCATTGGTAGGTATAGCGTACGATGATCCTTGAAATTATGGAAATAAACTTCAGTATACATACGTATATAAATAGTGTTATTAGTGTTTTACATATTTACTATCTTTAAATACCCTCATAAGTATCTTAAAATACAAAATAAAACCATCATAAAAAAATCAATAATTAAAAAGACATCATTTATGATTCAACTCCTTTAAATAACTTCAATCAACCATCATTGTAATCATTTTTTATAATTTATCATCAACAAAGAATATTAATATGTCTACATAATAGGTATGAGTTTAGTAATTTAATTTTTTTATTTTTTAATTATTAATTATTAATGTAAATCTATTTTATTTTGGATTTGTTATATATTGAGAGGGATCAAATTTTTAGAAGTGCAAAATTTTTTTAGAATTTATTTAATTTTAATTTTTTTTTAACTTGAGGAATTTGATCCCTCTAGATGTATGATAAATTTAGAGATAAATTACACATCTCCTTCATACCAAGCGATATACCATTGAAATGTTTTAATCAATATTTTTCATAACTTTGGATTTATCATATCAAATGCCTGGATATTGCAAACTCCATATGAATCATTAAAGGAATAACACATATCCTTCATAATGGGAAGTACAAAGTACATAGGAATTACACATATCCTTCATAATGGGAAGTACAAAGCATATATGTACATGGGGTAGATATTGAAATATTTTATTTGTGACTATATTTAAATACTTTTTTAAATTCCACATGTGAATTCTATATTGAGAATGAAAGAAATTACATATCTCCCTCATACTAGGCTGAAAGGAATTACACATCTCCCTCACTTTCAAAACAATAATTTATCATCATCAACAAATATAAATTAATATATTCATATAATATCCTTCATTTAGACCACTTAAACTTCTATTAATTTTTCATTTCCATACTTTTATTACTTCATCTTATTATTGTTGTCCTGTATCATTTGATTTGATTTGATTGATAGATAGTTTCCTCTCTTATTGTCCTTACATACTCTTATTACTTTATCTTACTATTGTCCTCTTTTATCATTTGATTGATAGATACCTTCTTTTCTTATTTTCCTTTTCTATCCATTGATTTGATTGATAAATATCTTATTCTATATATTTTCTTATCCCCACTTTTATGAATATATTTTTAATTGTTTTTATTTTTATATTTTTTTTTTCAATTACATTATTATTAAAATATTATTAAAAATATATATATATAAAATATAAAAAATTTAATTATATTTTTAATAAAAAAATAAAAAACAAATACTAAAAGAATATAAGAAATTAATATAATATTATTATTAATTATATAATAAATATGCTTCGTTAAGTTTTCCTTACTCTTTGGAACACGTTAAAGAGTAATATGTTATATAAATATATGTATGTGAAACACTATTTATATTATATTATAATTCATTTCTTAAAATAACTTTTTAATTCATTTCTTAAAATAACTTTTACCATTAAAAAGTATATTATGTAATAAAACTTTGATTAATATTACAATTAAGAAAAAATATATATAGTAGGTTTGAATTCATTACAATGATATATTTGTTAAGAGTTTAACATATCATTTGTGGGAATTGAATTTGGGTGGAGAGGATAATAAATTTCTCCCAACCATTCAAGTTAAATTTTCAAGTTAAATCCAATTGACACAGTAACTCTTATTTTGTTATTGTTTTAATTATATAAGTGTTGTATATTTTATTTTAAAAAATTACATTGATAGTAAAATTAGTTTATAATAATATATAATATTCAATATATTATGATCCTTATATTGATGGAAGCATTTAAAGAGATAGTGTCCCTTACTCACATACTAATTTATTGATAACATGGTGATTATGCTTGACCTCCTCATCCATCTTATTTGCAACTTGTGTGCATGTATGTGTGTGAATAATAGTAGATGGTCAACAACAATATATAAGCTCCAATATACCATAATTCCTATGCCAATAAAGTTCTTTGTAGAGGTAGCAATCCCTCTAATAACATAATGGTTGATTTATTGCAAGGTATTTATGCTTGCTTACTCATCCTTCATCTCTTTTCACTCTATGACCTTTACACCTAGCTTGTAATATCTTGGAATAGATTTTACAACCATAAAATATCCTTTTCTGAAATTGTTTTATGATAACATATTAAAATTCGTTTAAATATAATAACATATAAACCTCAACATACCATGAAGTGTTGTGTTGTACACCTAAATTATAGACCTAGACCTAGATTATTCACTCAATTCCCGTTGTTATCCCAATCAATTACAACTTTTAAATTTCCCATTGCCTACATTCTTTGACATCCCTTCCTCTTAAATAAAGAAAAAAAGAATCCTTAACACAACAAATTTCACCTTATTATTAGTACCTCTTCCCAAAACATCCTTCATGCACAAGGTTTAAATAAAGAACTCAATAAATAAAACTTTAAAACTTTGTTATTGTAAAATAAATATAATTTAATACATATACTTCTAAAAGTAAAATATAAAAATGAGAAACGAAAACAAAAACAAACGATAATGGTATGAGACACCAACCATAGAGAAAAGGGGTAAATGATTCTCCCACATAGAAAAAAAGATAAAGATTCTCTCTTTGCCTTTTATTCTGAGTGACATAATTGTTCATAATGTTGACGTTGCATGTAAGATAAAGTACTCATACACAAACTTAGAGTACTTGATAGGCTTTTATGGAGTAAACAGAAAGACATTAGGGTTTTATCTTCCCCTTGCTAAGAGGTGATGGTTCTTTTAATCCTTCCTCATTATCTTGAACTCCATTATCTTTATATTACTTATCATTCATATTGCATTCTTCCCTTTTAATCATTCCTTTCAGTCGCATCTTTATCATTCATATTGCATTCTCCCCTTTTAATCATTCCTTTCAGTCACATCTTTTCGAGGAAATGGTTCGAGAACTTCTCATGTAGGATTTTGTGGTGTTCATGTTGGACAATTGTTTATGGTAGAAGCATACCACTTATATATATATTTTTCTTCAAGGTATTATTGTAAGGTACACCAACAATCATGCTTTATGGTATGGTATTCATACTCATTAGAAGTTTTTTTAAGTCTAAAAATATCTTTTTCTTTCTCCTCTACTTTATCTCAACTTCTTGGTTTTTCAAGTTTGCAAAGTTTTCAATTTGTTGATTCATATATCTATGATGTTTTATATTTCTATTTAGAATTTGCATCCTAAATTTTTTTCATGACCCTTTGAAACATGTAGGTGTGGTTTCTACTCTATACTATGTTGGATATTCAAATGGTTGGGTCATGATAACATATGTGAACTTAAAACAACTAATGTGAGCCTATGGTTGACTGTGCCACTATTTTTTTGTAATTATAATTCGCTAATAGAAATAAAAACACAGTATTCAAATTTTTTAACTACCATGACATATGAAATAGACTACACAAGAAAAGATACACAATGGAACACACATATTTACCTTGGAAACCCATATAGGAAAACCAACATTCAATGAACGACATGCTTTTTTCCTTTTTATGGATATTACAATATGGATTACAAAAACTTAAGATTACTACGATGCTATGAGACACTATGGTCTTCTATATTCCTCTAAAATGTGCTTCTATCTCTATTCTCTATTAGTATCTCCTCCTCACTATTGTTCATCTTATGAACAATCGATGGATAGTGGAAAAGTGAACCCTTTTCCCTCCTACTAAGTTTTTGATAGTTATAATTTGTTGGAACAATGAGTTCATCACACTTTTGGATCTTTTGGATATAGTTAGTTGATAGTAGATAGTAGGCTAAGAGTGTCGATTGAGCATACAATTGGTTGGTCGGTTTGACCATGGAAATGGGATGGTGCATAGGTTGAGGATGAAATCAAGGAGTTTGGTGCACTCCCTAGTAAATCAAAGTTGATTGTCTTCCTTAAAGGGAGTTAGTTATGCTTTAGTTCTATACATAGATGGTCTTATGAATCCATATAAAATGTACTTATGTATGGATTTTTTTTTTCCGTTGTGTTTCAACTTTCCTATTGTATGTTGAAAAATGCTCACTTGTGCTTCATTGTTTTAACTGTGTCTTTAGACATGACCTTTTCTTGGAATGTATAACTCTATGATCTACTAGTTCCTTGGTTCACCAAAATGTATCAAAGCTATTAATTTGAGACCTATCCTATTGTCTACAAGTCTTTTGGAGGTTGTCGCTTGCACACGCCCTTGATGAGTTGGATCTCTCAGGTAAATTGACTCAGGGTTTCAACTTGAATATTGAATCAGGGTTTAGATATATAGATCGAGATCACAAGTTCCAAGAAAGAACCTACGATTTTTAATGGCCATAATTTTATTATTTGGCCACAAGATATGGAAACATCATTGAAGAATAAATCACTTTGACACTTTACAAAGAATGTGTCTTTAAATCCAACCGATGATCAATAAGGGCTTATCATCAATGGGGTGAAGGCTGAGGCTATAGGATTTACAATGATATACATGTCTTGGGAGATTCCATTTCATATGAGTGGGATTGATTTTTTGGATGAATTCTAAAGGAAGCCAGAAACTCAATTTGATAAGACTGATGAAATCCAAGTTACATAGATTGAGAAAGAGTTTATCTCTCTTAATCCTCTCTCTTTTGAAAGAATTGAAGATTATCTAGCTCATGTGAAGGAGATATAGTTGAAATTGGGTGAATGTGGAACATGTTTTTCGAAGAAGATTGTTAGCTCCTAGGATTGATCTCTATGAATTTAAAGACACCCTATGATGTATTCTATTAAAAACTCTATGTTATTTGGGCTTCCATAAAAGAGAGTGCTAAGGATTATTCCTTTGATTCTTTTTGTAGTTGTCTAATTAGGGCACAAGAATAATTTCTTGATGAAGGGAAACTTGAAGCTAAGAAACACGATCATTTTGTTAAGGGAAAATGTTGATGGAATTGTAGAGACAAAGATTAATCAAGAAATCAAGAGAAATAATGGGGTTGTGTTAACTAGACTATTAATAAGAATCATGATGATTGGACACCGACTAAGAAAGGTACAAAGAAAAAGACTTACCTCGATATTATGGAAAAATAGGAAATATGGAGAAGGCTTGATAAAAGATAACAAAATACCTTGAAGATAAAGTCGAGAGGCTTGAATAAGACATGTTGACTGGATGGTTGAATAACTTGCAACATTAAATTTTAGAAGGTAAGGAAGATAACTATATGGATTTTTGTT
>ML829067.1:58709-75391 GCA_009831015.1 Picea engelmannii | reverse complement strand
TGCATTAGGCCTTGACACTCCCAAAATATGGGCAGAACCCTCCTAAAATTGCTAATTTGAGGTTAAATTCCCCTTCCCGCACAGATGAAATAAATATCGTGTACAACGCTCAAAGGATAGAAACTTAGCAGTGCTTCCAAAAGTGCCAGCAAACAAGGAGAAAGCTCAAAAAATTAGAGGTAATTGCTCCCGGAATATACCACATAAAAGAAAGGCAGAATCGATTGGGCTTCTGGCTACAAATCATAGAAAATGACAGGAGTAAACATAGAAAATGACAGGAGTAAACATAGAAAATCCCACCTAAGCTTCAATATAAGGTGTTGAACTATAGGAGAGAAAACATCAGAGATTCCCATGTTCCTGCAATCCTTGAAAATTTCAATCCCAATGTGCATTATCCCACCTACAAAGCGCAAGTCTCATTCTCTTCCTTCAAATCCTTGCTCTTGCATCAATTGAAGCTTGCACATTTGGGTGAGCCATTTGTTCATGATAATGGGTAGTCTTCGGAGCATCACTCATGTGTGAAGATTTTCGAGGCACCAAAGGGTACCAACAAAGGTATGTCTTTGACCTACTGTTAGGCACTAATTTCAAGGTTTACCAAACTGTTTTACTCATTGTTTTGGGACAACCACTAAGTCTTATATTCTTGCCCCGAAAACCTTTATTCATGTGATTTGATGCCCATTTGAGGCTCTCTTGCATGGGTTAAATGTATGTTTTAGACTGCCATAAATATCAACTTTTTTCATGTCGTCCTATACGCCCATAATACTGTTGGTACTTTGAGGTCCCCATTGTCTTTGTTGACGTTACAGATCTTTGTCAGTGCGTTCTCTAGAATTTTGTTAAAGGCCTCTACTATGTCATTCGCCTGTGGGTGATATGGTGTGCTTCTCTAGTGTTGAACTTCAAATTCCTTGAGCATCGCGTAGATGGTGCTATTTATGAAATGTGTGCCTTGGTCACTCATCAAAACTCTTGGGCACCCAAACCTAGTAATTACTTGTTCGAATAAGAAGTGTGCATCGATCTCTATGTTGCAGTCTTTTACTAGTGCGGCTTCCTCCCATCTTGTAAGGTATTCTGTCATGGTGATGATGTATCTAGCCCTTGTTCTCTTGGTTGGTGGGTTAATCGGTCCCACAAAGTCTATTGCCCATTTATCAAATGCATGTAATGTCACTTGTGGTCGTAGTGCTATATCGTCTCTTCTGTTGGGTTTGCCTACCCTTTGACAGACATCGCATCTCTAACAGTACTCTTTCGAGTCTCTGTGAATGGTTGGCCACCATAATCCTGTGCGGTAGCTTTTTCTACGTAGTGTCCTCCTACCAATCCCTCGTGGGATTCTGCTAAAATTCTTGGTCGTTCGTGCTCCATCATGTACCTTCGTAAAATGTTATCTGCGCCCATTTTATATAGATGTCCTGCGAGCAGTTGATAGTCGGTTGCGCGAACTACCAGGTTCTTCTTCTGCACAGTGGTATAATCCTGCGGTGCGGTACCTGTGCTCAAGTACCGGATGATCTCTACGAAGTAGTCATCATCAATATGTATGGAAAATAGTTGTGCATCCGGAAAATTGTCTTCTAAGTTCGTGGGTTCTTCTCCATTTGTGACCCGTGATAGGTGGTCAGGTCCTGCATTTAGTTTTCCTGGTTTAACGATTACTTCGAAGTCAAATTCCTGAAATAACAGTAACCATCGATAGATTATCCCCCCCAACACTGGCTTGTTAACTAGGTATTTTAGGGCTGAGTGATCTGTAAACATCTTAAAATGTTTTCCCAATAGGTAGTGTCTGAACTTCTAAAGTGCGTAAACCATATGGTGCAGACCCCCAATCCTCGGGCCAAAGTCCGCTCACAGGATCGTTCTTTTTTTCCTTTGAGTTGGATCGGCTCTTTCAATTCCTTACTGGAATCTCAATTCAATCGATCCACAGGTCTTTTCGGAAGCTCCCCTGTGCGAACAGCACTAGGCGCGAGCTCCACCTTTTCCAAGCGACCACAGTGCTATGGCCAAGGCCCAATTCCGAAGGCGCTTGTCGCAACTCGCAATCTCGCGAGTTCGCGAGTCGAAGCTCTCGACTCCTTCCTTCCAATTCCGCGATATCCGAGATCACGAAATGGGTATAACTCCTTTCTATCAGCGCCCTCCGCGCGTGACCACCGACTAGGCTTAATGTTGGCACCTCTCGCTACTTGCCACTTTGCGAGTTTCAACGTCGAGCCTCTGTGCTCTTATCTCATGAATTCTCGAGATGCGAGAAGTCAACGGAGTGTTGACTCCTTCCACTAGACGACGCGTGTCTGCCTATCTATCACACGGGCCCACCTTGTGGTTCTACCACGTGTCCCTTGTACCCAGCTTCGGCACTTCGCGACTTCGCTTCCCAAAACGCTGCCTCCTTTGTATCCCGACACCCGAAGTGCCGAGATCCCGAATTCCTCGTTACTCCTTATCGCAATTCGTGACTTCGGAACTTTCGGGACAAAAGTCTCGACCTCCTATCCTCCGAACTGCCGAAATGTCGAGTTCCAACACACTTCACCAATAGTTGGCCCCACACAAATCTTTTTGCCCCTTCGGGACTTCGTGAATTCTCCATGGAGAATTCCGACCGTCCAATGCCTCCTTGACAACTCCTGCGAAATAAACAAGGTATTCTTTCACAGAACTTGTCCACCTGCAAAACAACTTTTTGCACCTCCCCTTGAACACTTCCAAGGCACTAACTCTCCTGAACTTTTACCACAAACTCGAGTCTTCAAAAAGACTCCTGCACGCACTCTTTGAGGCAACCCTTCAAATACACTCTAGTATTTGAATCTCTTAAACTCTATGCACTCCCTGCGACAGCAGTCTTTCAACAATTCCCTTAGGTTGCAAACTCTAAGATTCTACTCGGCCAGCACACACTTTGCACGACTCCTGTGCTTAGCTTGCACTGAGAATGAGAACAATGTTATCCCTCCTGAGCTTTCAGAGACGAACTCTGATTTCTGTCAACGCACACCTTGCGGACAATTTCGCTGCACTCTTTGCAGGAAAACTCTTACTCAGACAGAGAAACAATTGAAACTCATTCCTTACTCTCCCTCTCTTCAGATTTCAGACATTCAACGAGAGATCATACATACATAGCATAAACAGCAAATGCATGACAAAAAGAGTAAAACAACACTAAGCATAATATTCAACATCCATACATAGAGAATATCACAACACCATAAGTCTGAATCAAAGTTTCATGTATTAATTTAGGACTTCTGTACGTGGGTGTTTTCTACACAGCTCTCTGCTTCTTCTCCTCTATGCTCTCCTATGCTCTCTTCCATTGATAATGTTATAATGATACCATATGAGGGTGTCTATAGTCGGTTTTCCCTCCACTCCTAAAACTGTCTAATCTAGAATTTAATTCTACCTACTTACATTTACTATCATAAATGCCTCTTAATCCTTCAGACGAGAGCGGGACGCTCAAGATCTGATTACAATCACAAGTACGCCCTTTCTTAACTACTTCATTTAAGTTTGGCACATCCCACTTCAAAACAATTTAAACACTTTTGAACATGTGCCAAAATGCGTTGGCGCTGCTTGCGCTCGCTTGCTGTTGACGATGCTCTTGCATCGTACTACCTCGCTTGAAAAATTTTCATGGGCCCCTGTCCATGAGCTCTCACACAGTCTGTCCATGCTTCTGGATTTCAGCTTCATTTTCCCAGCTGGCATCTTCAACTGGATGTCCCTTCCACTTGACCAAGTATTCAAAATATTCCCTTATTCTGGTCCTTTTACTAACTCTTTTGTCCAGTATGCTTTCCATTTGTGGCTTCTCTGCAACTGGCATCTGCTTGGCCCATTGAACCTYTGGTCGTTCGYTGTCTRCTCCTACCTCTTCAGCTTTTTAAGGGTACAAATMYGAGAGATTGAATATCGGATAAATTCTGATCCCCTYGRGTAATTCAATCTCATAAGCATTCGYCCCAAATTTCTTTATGATCTTGCACGGCCCAATTTTCTTCATTTTCAATT
The DNA here is from genome assembly GCA_009831015.1 of Picea engelmannii. Lineage (NCBI taxonomy): Eukaryota > Viridiplantae > Streptophyta > Pinopsida > Pinales > Pinaceae > Picea > Picea engelmannii. The sequence goes on along the minus strand of ML829067.1, from coordinate 71,338 downwards.
TGTTATATGTCCCCCTTGGGAACCTTTCCTTTCTCAAGTGTGCAAGGATCAAATCATCAACTTCGAACTGAAGTTCTCTCCTGTGTTGGTCTGCTCTTCGCTTATACTCTTGGCTCGAGTTTTGCAATCGCTCCTTAACTTGGTTATGAAGCTCCTTCATCGCTTCTGCGAAATCCTCTGCACTAGCACTCCTAGTTGTGTTTTGTTCTGAATCCCTCAATTCAGAAACTCCTCTTGGCTGCATGCCATAAACTATTTCAAACAGACTCTGCCCTGTGCTTCTGTTGATTGAATCATTATATGCAAATTCCACCTGTGGTAGAATATTATCCCACTAACTGTGATGTTCTGTCACCAAACTCCTCAACAAGTCTCCCAAACTTTTGTTCACAACTTTTGTCTGACCATCCATCAACAAGTCTCCCAACCTCCAAAAACCATGGTCAACGAGAAGCATAAGAACAAGGGAGCCCCCCCAACAAACTCCATAAAAGAAGGAATAATAAATCTCAAGGTGAAGTGCACCCCAATGGAGGATGACGCCATGCAACATGTATGGTGCATCTAATGAAGAGCTTCAATAGTAAGTGGAAAGTGTGGTATAGTAAGCTAGGCGCTCCATCAATAAGTGGGCAAATGGAGTCACAACCAACCAAAATAACCTCATAACAACCTCTAGCCACCTCATAACTGACCCCAACATCCTTCACAACCCAACACATGTGGTCAATAAAGCACAATAAGCCACACATGCATGAATATATGTCGGAGAAGGAAAGTGGACCCTCTAGGAGTGGTCCATGTGGCACATGATGATGATGTGGAGTCCCTGTCATCATCCAATGCATTGTCACAGATCCCAAAGTAGTGACATGTATGTTAATGAAGTACATCGATCCTAAGAAAAATGGCACAAGCCCCAAGGTGAGTACATGAATCTTGAGGAATGGTACACATATCCCAAGGCATAGATGCCACCTCCAATGCATGTACATGGATCCCAATACAAGGCACCCACTTGTAGTGGTGGGTCTAACCTTTTTACAAGCCATTAAGTGATGGACATAAAGTGATTTCTTCTAGCAACAACATGACAAGTTAATTTTAATATTTGCCTTGGTTTTACCATGGGAGGACAACATTAACCCTTATACATGTGAGAAATCCTAAGATGAGGGGTATGTCCTGGATCACTCATTAAATGTAGGTGATAAGATGGATAACGTATGGAAGGGGAAGGGGAAACTTCATGTATTGACCCTCAAAGGTATGTCAGATGATGTATAGGTATTTAATCTATCTTTCACGAGCTAGGAATTTTCAATACATAAGCCTTTAAGAAGGAGTTTTAGCTTTGTGTTACCATTTCCTCATCACTGTTTCTTACTACCCCTTTATTTTCCTTTTTCTTTCTTTTATTCATCCAATTATTTTTTTTAGATACGTACATTCAAGCATGGGACTAGGGGCATTGGCCTCATAGCGAGGTGGCATAGTTCAAGCTTTGTCATTTTTGGCTTTTAACTTTTTTATTTGCTCTTCACCTATAGCCTTTATGGATTATTTGACTTAGTCTTTTTCAGCTAGACCTTTCTGAGTGACATGTGAGAAATCAAATGTGAGTGGGAATAACTTTTTATTAAGGAGATGGAAATTAACAAGGAAATTGTAAAGTGTTATTTAAGATGGGGATATGGCGCATGTTACATCAACCTAATCACTAGTAATACAACGTGACTCGAGATTTGACGACACTTCTAAAGTATAATTATGTTCCCCATTGTACAACAAGGCAAATAGTAAAATCATCAATGTTATGAAGTGTTATTAAATCTCACTTCAATGTTTACCACGTTCAAGACTAGCATCATAAGTTATAACACAATCTTTAAGTATCAAACCCATACAATGATAACATAACATATCAAGTGAAGAGAACAAGTTAAATCAAAGTACCATGACCATATGAAATGAAATCATAGTTCACCAACTACAAGTGCATGTATCATCTGAGGTGTATGAGAGAAGAATTGATATACCATCGTCGAATCATTTGACGAGGATTAAGGCAAGACCATCATATGTATCAAGGAGAGAACTGAAAGAGTATGTCTAAGTCCAAATAACTTGAGTATGAGGGGTCATGTAAGCATAAACATCACAACCTTTGAGAGGGTGCTTCTAGAAGTAGTTACCCTTGAGGAGGAAACATAGCCTTTGGGCTCTTGTGACCCTTTTGAGATAGTCGGGTAGGAAACGAGAGGAAGAAAGCCAAAAAAGATGTACTAGCTTCCCTATAGCCTTTTATTCCTCTTGCCCATCCCAGACTCATCCCTATCTATAATGACATGATAGGACAATACACCATAACTACCTTAGAGCCACTAGTGAATAAGCCATATTCATAAATGGGGCCTCAAGACTAGGTGACTACTTAAGTTAGGTTTGAAGCCATTAACTTGACACTTTTTTATGGTACTTGGGTGGACAAAGGATCGAACATTATTGTTTATGATAAGTGTGTGATTTTTTTCCATTCTAGCAATGCCTTCAAGATGAATTATGAGTCCACCATGACCTAAAATATTTTTTCTATTACCAAGTTAATGCCCTAGAGATGGAAAAATGAAAACTAGAAAACAAGTTGGTATCCTTAGAGATGGATTCATAGGCAACTATTGAAGTTGTCTCCCCCCTCAAAGAGAAGAAGGATGATATTAAATCAATGGAGAGTTTTCAGGGGACATTAGTCTTCCCTTTAACTCAACAGAGGGTTGAAGAAAAGTAGAAATTGACTGATGGCGTTGATTATCTAAGAAATGAAAACAATGTCCTTAATGCAAAGAACCAATCTTTGGAAAAAAAGGGTGGTGTCTTTGGAAGTCAAACACGCCAAGGTATCATGAACAACCATGCAATTGGGCGAGGCTAATAAGAAGATCGATTCCCCACATTAAGAAATCACATAGATAAAAATGAACAGGGTCCTCTCCTTCAATATTGTGATTCTCGATACTAGATATGATGGCATGGTGCAACTTCATCATAAACTTGAACAACTCCTCGGAGAAGTTGAGGACTGGAAGGAAAAGCATCGATAAACTTTGGTCCAAGCCATCGATTCCCAAAGCTTGGTGTTGAGGGGTCCAAATTCCCTCTAACTCAATAGTAGGAATCACACCCAAAGATGAGGCCCAATCAAACTCTTCTTTGTTTATTGTAGCGTGATTCTCCGTATTGATAATTCAACAAGTTTTGATGGGCTTTACTAGCTAAAGATGTACCTCTTTTTTGGGGGGGAAATTATCCTTTATCATGTAAACATGCAATAACTAAAAATGACTGAGATATACAAGAAAAACTGGATGCATGATAACCTTTTTCCAATCAGTATGTCAAACAATATGTGCATTTTAACCAACACTAGCAAATAATAATATCATTGATATAGTAACAAATTCTACTTAGAAAAAGAGAGAAAGAGAAGTAGCTAAACACAATTAATATGTAAAACGAGTACTAGAAATAGTTCAGTGTTTACTCTGCATGCAACACAAGAATGACACTATCGAATTTAAACTAACATCCATATAACAACCATAATCATTCAATATAACTTAAAATAACCACAATATTATTGAAGGGCATGTAGTAGAGAAACAATTTGGAGAGAAATCCACGGATCAAGTTACTTCTCAAGCTTGGAAGAAAGTTGTCTTTGGCTCGGTACGAGCTTCGATATTAAATTTAAAATAGTTCGTAATTCAATCCTTTAGTTCTTACAACCACTATCGACCCTTCAAAATGAGGTCAATGTCCTTATTTATATCAAAAATAGTTTCATGCAAAAGTTCCAACAATTACATAAAGTAAAGAAAACAAAACATAGGTTGGACTTATCCACGTGTAAACTATTGGTAATATGCAGTCACCTCATAGGATTTTCTTTGCCATGTTCGGACCACTGAGAGAAAAGATATCCGCAGGTATGCACGTATGGGAATCAATGATGCTCTATCGGTGCGCTAAGTTTGTCCTTCATCTCCATCGCCCAATTCTTGAACTGATCTATTTTGGAACTTAAACGTCGTAGAACCCATGTTGTTGTTATCGGCCCATCGACAAGTCTTCTAAATTGTCCCCTTTTTCATCACTTTGACATCTAGTACGTCAACTTCAATTTTTTTATCGAGTTCCACGAACTACTCGACTCTGTCATTCAAGTTTGTGAAGTCATCGAGCATGCCAAACTCTGGGAGATGAATGTCACTCAACCTTTGGTTTATCTTGCACTGGTCCTTAAAACACTCCTCCCACCTATCTTGCATTTTCTGTTGTGGCTCTACTACCATCTACGTCCAATACTTTGATATTGTTTGGAACCTGGCTAGGCTTTCATCCATTAGTGTTCTGATGTCGTGATTCTCCTCTCCTCGACCCTTCTGGATCTCTCGAATGTACTCAATTTGTGACAAAACCTTGTGATCTTTCTCGGACCATCTCATGATGTCCTTATGCACCATGAGACCAATAAAAGTTTCCTCCTAATAGCTAACAATCTAGGACATGAAAACCTCCCTTTCTGAGTTGAATTGGCTGTAAATATCGTTGAGCTCAATCCTTATGAACCTAATTGCCTGGGTGGTGTCCCGATACTATTCAACTTGATGCCTGAGATGGACGAGCTCTACTCTCATAGAATCAACTTCCCACTCATCCTCTCTTTCCCTGTGAATGGTAGCACTGGATATAACCATTCTTGCTACTAATAATTTGCTTACCCTAGATTGTCTAGCATCCAACAAGGTCTCTTCTGTGGTAATAATTACAACATTGTCCAGAGTAAGCCTCTTATTTCTGTTGGTCCTTCTCACCACCACCTATCTTTTTTTCTGTCATAAGCAATTTCTTGAACATCGGCCACTTCGTCTACAGGTTCTGGAATTGGTTGATCCCCCCACGAAATAGCACTGCTCAAACTCCTAGGAGTATGAAAGTGTTCAAAGATCGCTTCCTTACCTTTATCAGCCACTAGTGTATGATTGATAATGCTTTCTCCACCTATCTGGGGTTTTTTCATCTTTATTTCCTAGAGCTTCCCCCTAGTCTTTGTGTCGTCTATCTCCCTACCCCATCGAGGTGGCATTATCTGGTTCCAACTCTACTACTTCGTTCTTTTGATCACCTCCTTCTTCATCTTGAGGTTGTGACTGATGTCCCGAGAGTGTATTGATGCTATATGTGGTATTCAAATCTGTCTCCATATCATAGGGTTGCAGTCTTTGGAATAGATCGGTGTCTAACATCTCCACGCTGGCCTCATTGACTATGGGGATTGTTGTATTGTCCAAATCCTCATTGTCATCAGCATATATTGTGATAAGTTCAACGATTACTGGTTCTAGTGTTCATGGGCCTGGTGTAATTGTCATTGTTTCAATTGTTGGTCTAGGATCTGATTGTTCCACCTGTTCTTGTCTTTCATCAAGTTTTTCATTGTCCCCTATAGGAGAATTTTATGTTGCAGTTGTTTGTCCTTCTTCTATCGTACGCATGTCCATAGGAGTCACTGTAGGTGGTCCTAACATCTGAAGATAAGTATTATTCACATGCTCCTTAAACATTATTTATGCCTCTTCCATGAGCCTTTGTGCTTCAAATCTCCTTGCCCCTTTCCCTTCATCCTCATTTTGTGCCTGTACAACAACTCATGTTGTCTGTTCCAACCAGTCTAATTGTTCATCTCTTGACATAGCTTTGAAGCAGGTAAGATATGGATTTTGTTTTCTTCGCAAGTCTTCTTCCCAATCTAAGGCATTTTCAGTGAAGATCTCATCCTCAAAGATGTCATGTGCATATGGCCAGTGAGATATCACTTGACCATTGTGTTGAGCAATTAGAACTTTTGGATGATGTTTATGGTACATGACAGTGTAGAACCTATATTCTACATGATTTTGGGCCTCTTGTCTAGCCTGAGTATTATCCGTTGCTAAGTGGTAACTACATAGAATCCATATGGGATGAATGCTCTTTTCTTGTCTTTTACCAAGAAAGCATTGAAACCCTGTAGAATGGTCTGGTAACAAATTTTTCCCAGGACCAGCATATTTGGTACATAGACCGGTAATAGGTGTGGGGATCCTGTGGCTCCAAAAATCCCAAGATAGGTGCTCTTTTATTCTAAATACCAATGCCCTATACTGGATATGACTTTTCTTGTTGCTTCAAAGAGCCTTTCACAATTCTATTTACATATTATGAAATAGACCCTAGCTAGAAATTCATTACACATTGTAGCATAATATTTCTTATATCTATTCTCCCATAAGACACTGAAATAAACATGAACAACTAATTCCGAGACATGCAAAACTAACCCCGATCCTGGAAATACATTTATTGCACAGATTGCATCTAATAGATATGAGGCCATAAAGAAACAGGGGATTTTGCCTGCTTTTGATTTCTATGCAAGCTTGCTCCACCCTAATGCTCAATTGTTTAGACATCATGGCGCCCCAATTGAAGACGTTATGAGATATAGTCACTATGTAAGCCAAGGGCATCCAGGTTTCCGAAAACTTGGTACAATCCCTCTCCCCATACAGTCAGAATATCAGGAAAATGAGGTACATATATGGTTCTCTCAAGTTTATAGTGTTGTACCAGCCAGATCCTATGTTCGCAAATTTCCTTTCTTCCTTCCACCAGAATGCTAAAATTTGATTGGTATTGTGTTGTTCATAGAATTTAACCACAAATTCGGTTTTGAGCCGAACTTCGGGTTACCTGAGTTTATAATACTTGTTGACCTCCACGACCAAGAAAACACCAACACATTGGTTATTCATGTCATTAATTACACACTTGTCAACCCGGGTATGATTTATTATCAATTCTGAGGTTTCTATGCAGGGTATAATTGGGGTTCTGGAAGCTACCATGTATAGAGACGATAACTTGATATGTTGGAAAACTTGGTCATCTAAGACTCTTTATTTTGAGTCGTTGTGAGGGGTGAATTCATGAAATTCATCATGATGAATCTTATTGTAAAGTTCTATCTAGGTGGGCATCGATACTTTAGCAACAATGTTTGTATCTATATCTTTGTAGCTGGGTGGTAGAACATGTGGCTTCTTTTGCGACATCTTGATAACCAACTCTACCTTGGGAATGAGCTCCAATTCTCTATCAGTCGCGAGACTCGAATCTTCTCCAACCATGTTATTTTTCCCCTTTGGCATAGTAGGTGACTGTTGAGTCGTTGGTCTTCGAGGAGGCATATTTACTATGAAGAGAAGATAATTTATCTCGGTATTTTGTCTGTCATACAACGGCAAAAGAAAATATTTATTATTAGAACCCAATACTTGTGAAAGTTGGATTTACGCGGTTCAGTACTTACCAACGCAAACATTTACAAAAGAATCGACGACAATTAGCTTTGAGTGGAATGCCTGGTTACTCGAGAATCTTTCACATCAGGAGGCTTCGACCACTCTATGTAAGAAATGACAAGCTACCCAAAACACATCGCATTCAAATAGTGTATTTTCCATAAGACCCATCTGTATTTACCACGGTTGAGTATGATTAAAATATTCATGGATCTTCAAGGATTAATAACATTGTCAGCACCATAATTTGAAGTTAATGAGACACGCAAATCGGTGACGCAAATGGACGTTATGTTGAATTATTGGTGAATTTAAACAGTTATGGGTTGGCGCACATGTTTGAAGAGATCGGGGATTGGGGCATGCTCATGTGCCAAGATTAAAATGGTGGTCATTAAATTTTAATAGTCTATCCTAGTGTGGACGAGTCACGTGTTTGCGTAACTTTCTTGATAATTATCGAGGTAAAATGTGGGGACACTCGCTATGTTGCTTGAAGTTCAGCGGTTCCTTTAAGCTGACGTGGCAGATTTGGACAGGTCAAAAATAATGAAAAGTGTGTTACGTGGACAATAGGTCATCGACGACCATGTTAGCATGCATAAACGATCGGTCTAGAGTTAAGGTTGACTAACGTTGACGAAACGTCAGCGATCGACGAGTTGCGAGTGTATATGTTAAAGCACAGTTCAGGACGTTGGACTATCGATACCGGTGGGTCAATAGCGACCAATGATTTGAAACTCATGGGCCCTAGTTAAATTGCACTCACTAACTCGTTCAAGAGTGAAGTAACATCGGCATTGGTGATTCTCCCCTTTCTTCTTCTCAGTTGATGACATATCTCTTTAGTTTCCTGATGGCCGATGTGAAATGTTCAAGGGGACATGGATTCTGTGAACTGGTCCTAGTGACGTGGCTTACTCAGGTGACAAGTTGAAGTTTTGTATTCAATGGCGATGACGTGTTAATGCTGACGTGGCTGACAAAGTGGTGATATACACACCCACGTGGAGGACACCGAAATAAGATTATGTGTCCCTCTACCTACATGGATCTATGTCATTTTGCTTGGTGATGAAGTTTTACTCTAAAAGAGACGGTTGAGATGGTACTTTGAGTCGATCAAACGATTAGGATCTTGAGGGGAGTTCATTCATCAGTGATCAGCATTGGGCTTCTTCTCGGTGTCTCTCGCTATATGCGTCATTGGGTGTTTATGGTCGATGCAACATCAATGTCGGTGAATAACTTTAGTTACTATCTATCATTGTGCATTTGTATGTTGACATGGCCCACACTGGATGTTTATTGTCGTCGGTGTTCTAAAGAGAAGACTGTCTCATATGGCATGCCTATATGCAATTTTTTTCTACGCCCGACATTCATTGACATTGACAATCTCAAGAGGTGACTATCGGGGATCATGGAAAAGTCAATTTCAGAAAGGAAAGCCAATGGTTCGAAAAATCTTGAGTGTCAAAGAGCCATCTCTTGTTAAGTGTTTATACTCTCTAGCCTTCTCCCTGTTCAAATGATCGTTCAAGCCAGGTTCGTGACTTATTTGAGACAATCGAAACAAAAGAACAAACCCCCAAAAAACTAGTCATGATCATGCAAAAACCACACATAAGCACAAAATAAAAAAAGTGGTACCCCAAAAATTTCTAAAGTGTTTTTAAGGTGTGTTGACTTCTCAACAAATGGCCATTCATTGGTCGAAACCAACATCTATGTTTCTCTTCTTATGAGTATGGATTATATACTCTTGAGATTTGAATTATAACGCAACACAATGACCCACAAATGATTCATAAATGTGTATACATATAACTTGGGAATCATTCATATTGGTCACTTATAGGGATTTTCCTGATTTCATGCCTCTTTTCACTTAGCCAGTAACTGATATCCACTTGACGAGAGATGAGTTTGAACTAACAGTTGTTTAGCGAGACATGGTGTTGTTTGATTTATTTTATTTATTTATTTTTATAGTTAAGAACCTCACCATTGTGTTGCTCTTCTGCCCGCGAGCGTCTATAGCCCCGACGAAGTCACCCCGATATAACAGACCTTGCTTCGCTATCAGCAAGCATCCATAGCCTCGATGGAGATATCTGCATACCCTCCCCAATTGTACATTCTGGCTTATTATAAAAAAATATTTTGTGTCTTTTCATTTTCATGACATTATTGCATGAGTGCCAAAAACGAATGGGAAGGAGGATATATGTATCTTCGTGGAGAGACAAAACTTTATACCCTTCTTTTCTGCATTTTCAGAATAGTGTGAGAACCTACTCTACTTTGTCTAGGCTATCAATTATACTTTCCTTCTAATCCATTTCCATCAAGGTTTCCTGACCACAAGGTGAGCGATTGTTTGATTCCCCGAGTAATTTACATACATAAGAGTGAATCATTCGTATGTTGGAATCTCAATTTTAGTAAGAAACTCTCAATTCGTATGTGATGTTGGAATATTGAGAAAAATAGAGAACCAAATACTAGAGATTATGCCACAAGCTTAACACATAACACCCTTGTAATCATACCGAAAATGAAACCAAAGAAAACAATAAACAAAATCATTAACAAAGAAAAGATGAGATCGAAACAGAATGCTAACCTAACTAATCAAAACAAATAAAAGGAAATAAAAGTAAACTATAGTACAATATACTACTTCAAAGAAGTTATGAAAAGAAACATTTCAGGGCTTGGTCATTAACGGGGAGAGCCTCAACCTCACCTATGATATTTTTCAATCGATATGTGCCTACCCAAATTTTCTCAGCAGTTTGGAAGGGTCCAAGCCATAGGTTTTGCAAATTCGAGTGTTTCCCTTTAGGTTTGTTGATTGTGTCCCACTTGAGAACTAAATCTCCTTGTTCAAAATTCTTATCCCCGACTTTGTGTTTAACAAACCATTTTTTAACTATTTGTTGATGGGCTGTAAAATTCCTCCTAGCCCGTTCTCTTTATTCTTCAACCATTAGGAGAGCATCTATTCTTTGTTCCATGTTGGATAAGGGATGCCCTATTGAGGACTAGAAAAGTTGCAAGAATGGGAGATATAGGTTAGTTGGCAGGATGGCCACTTTTCTATACACCAGAAAGTAAGGAGAGTTCCCTCGGGTTGCCTTAGGGGTTACCCTATCAGCACATAAGGAGTTGTGAAGTGCATTGTGCCAATTTCAATGATTTTCTACTACTGTCTTCTTAAATATACTTACCAGAATTTTATTAATAGATTCGAAAACACCATTCCCCCGCGGATAATAGTTGGTGGAGTATCTTATATTAATCCCTTTATCTAAATCAAATTCAGTTAAGAGAGTAGAAGAGAAATATGCAGCATTATCAAATACTAAAACCGAAGGCACCCCAAACCTCGTCGAGATGTGATGCTCCAGAAAAGTTATCACTACTCTTCATTGACATGGGAAAAGGGAATAGATTTCGACCACCTTGTAAAGTAATCAGTTGTCGTGAGTATGCATTTGTGTTATTTTGATGAGTTCGGATTTATCTCTCATGTTATATCTATTGCCCATTACTCAAAAGGTCTAGAAATTGTCACTGGTTGCAATGGAATGGTTGCCTTCTTGTCTTTTCCAACACTTATTTGACAAACTTTGCATTTTCTAACATATGCGTGAGTGTCCTTGAACAAACTTGGACAATAATATCCTGCCCCTAATATTTTTTGAGTGGTGGTTTCTCCTGCAAAATGTCCCCCCGCAAAACCGTAATGAAGTTCCTTCAACACTCTCTCAACATCTGCTTTTTCAAGGCATCTTAGTAACACATCGCCATAATTCCTATGGAAAAACACAGAGTTTATGAGATGGTACTAAGCGAATTTTAATCTAAATGCTCTCCTCTCTCTAGGCTTCAAGTGTTCAGGGTAGATTCCATGATGCAAGAAATAACATAACTTGGTATGTTAGGAGTCATGCCTGGGTGGCATATACTTACTTCGCTTCAACATATGGACAACTCATTTTCCCAGCCTGAATTCTCTGATTCTTTAAGGTATTGGGATTATGTAGCTAGTTTACACAACCCTTGGCCCCTAACTATCTATGTTGATTTAATGTCTAGATCGAATTCTGTTGCAATATTGTAACTGCAAAGAGTATTATATTTATTATTGAGTCATTTACTCATAGATCAATCCCCTTTTGTCGATTGATCATGTCGGGGCTTATGTATGACCAAATCCCCTTTTGTGGATTGGTCAAACCCTAATTGTATCATGCTAATTAAGAAGTAGGCCCCCAAGCCTAATTAAAGTGGTTATACCTACCAAGTGAAGAGGTCAGCCCGGCTTGATGAAGAGACACCTCCCTAGCGCCTGCCAGCTACTATAAATAAGTGAGGAGTGTTCCTCATTTGTACACTCACTTTGGATATTTCTGAAGTTCAGAGAAGGAGGAGAGAGAGGCGAATTCCTTAGTCTTGTTTATTCTCTAGTGTTTCGTCTTTTATCTTGGCATTGTATTGGCAATCTATAATAAGGAAGTTTTTGTTGGGTTCTCTCCCCATGAGGGTTTCCCAGGATAAATGTTGTGTATCGTGTGATTGTGTTTCTCTCAATTATCCTACCTATGTTATTGTTATCTAGTAAATTGAAAAGAAACTTAATAATAGCTCAAAATTCAACATGGTATCAAAGCTATGCTGAAGAGAGCACCTTTAACTGGATAAGCAAAAATGTCATTGTTATCGTACAAGAAAATTAGGGATTTTTATTGGAAAGAAATTTTTGCCTAAAAATCATCTAGAAAAGTCTGCCCTACCCTAGTGAATCTTTTGGCAGCTTGAGTGCAACTTTTTAGTGGATAGAGCCTCCGGAAATTCAAACCCTAGTTTTGACTAGTACCAGAAAACCAGAAGTACTAGAAAACAAGGAAACCAAAACCAGTACCAGAAGTACCAATCTAGATTTCCGCAAGTCAAGTTTCAAGGGGGAAAACTTGAAATTTTTGAAATCTAACAGCTCCATCAAACTCGCCTTAGACAAGCGCATCTAGTCCCTGGATCCAAATGATCCGAAATCGGATTCAGAAGCCTGTCAGGGCATGAAAAATGCTCAAAAATGAAAGTGCTCGGAATCCGACGAAACCAACACCATTGCGTCCGGCTCGTCTTCCCGATTCCGGCGGTATATTTACTTTGTCAAACGGACTCCGTATGCGAAAGTTATCGCGTTCTGAT
>ML829067.1:28073-54705 GCA_009831015.1 Picea engelmannii | reverse complement strand
GTAGGCAACGTTGTGCCGAACTCCGTTATCAACCTGTGCATTATGGTTTGCTGCTTTTCAGATCTGCAATTATGTTAATGGCTGTATAATTCATTTATTTTCTCGCTCTTTCGTTAAGTTTCCCAATGGTCAATTAATGCATGTTAATTAAACTCAACCATAGTTATTCGAAAAATCTTGACGGATCACCGAATTTCAAAATTTGAAGTTTGAAAAATTAGGGTTTCCTCATAAAACCCTAAGTTGCAGTTGAAGTTACAGTTCAAGTATCAGCTGCAGTATCAGTTGAAGTATTAGTTGTAGTACTAGTTGCAGTCACCCTTGAAATTTTTAAAGGGTTGGTAAGTATTACCGCTGCTACCGGATGGTGTCACTACCTGCAAATACTATCTAAGGTATGTACTTATATATTTTTAAACTGTTAATATTTAAAGGGTATTTGCAGAGGAAAGGATCTTTGATCCAACACATTCAGAGGAATAATGCACCCCGGGTTTGATTATTGTGATTTACATCTATTTGTTATAACATTATTTTGACATCATGAACATCTAGGTTATATGTTGAAATCATACTAACCATTGGTCAAAATTATAAAGGTTGATTAAAGTTGAGCTTATAGAGTTTATTCTCTAATTTAGATTGTTGTCAAGATAACATATTGTCTTAGTACAAAAGATCGGTTGAAGAAAGTATTTAGCATCTTGATTAAAGGAGACTTGAAAGAAAAAAACACACTCATTTTTTAGGACAAAACTCTAGGTTCCAAGTTTGATTGATTAAGTTGATAAGATTCAAAACTTGCACATGTCAAGAAAACATTATAGTTGAGATAACAATCATTGAAAAGTTTTATACTTGGTAGCATGTGAGCATATTGAGGTAAATTGTTAGTGTGATCACTTACCAGATATAACTAACATCTCCTCCAGGAGAAAACTTCTTGCTTTGGCCCCAGGTTACCACGAAGGAATGATTAATCATAACACTAGAAGAGTGTTCCTCTCATTTTGTTGTACCTCTTACATTTTACCCTTGTTGTAGGCAAGTCACAAGTGATAGCTCTAAAGGATCTACTATGGTGATTATTCTCGCCTTTGCTTTATTATTATTATAAAGAGTATTTTTCTTGGTTGTTGTTATTCTAGGCAGGTCACATGTTAGCTAAGGAAGTTATAGAAAAGTTTGCAGAAGGCAATAGATTAGATCATACATGAATCAGACTATGTACATGATTGTATACATTCATGTACCAAAGAATATGAAGAAGAAGCTATTTTTGAGATCTAGAGTATCTCATATGTACATTGATTGTAAGGAGCAAAAGGCTCCAAAGATGACCAAACATTAGAACAGAACTCATAGAAGACTTGGTCAAAGGATAATGAGGCCACCTTGACGAGAAGCAAAACTCGTTTGAAGTCTGACTCATGCTTTCATATTTAGACTTGGCATTCAACACCAAGTATACCCTGTAAGAGATTATGAAGTCCTTGTAGACTCGGAAGAAATCAAGAGTAAGACTGATCTAAGAAAGGATCAGATGGAGAGACATCTTCCAGGACAAGGAGACAGATGACATGAGTTGAGAAGACTAGCTTTAGAAATCTCCAGGAGACATGAGTTGAGAAGACTAGCTTTAGAAATCTCCAGGAGACATGAGTTGAGAAGACTAGCTTTAGAAATCTCCTGGGAATATTTCCTTGTTTCAGTAACACAGAAGGAAGACAGTCAGAAAGACTAGGATATGGACTTCAAAGATTGATCTAACAGATCATGCATGTTACAGATGTACAAAGTATGATGTGTGTCCAGAGGATTCTCCCAGCAAGAGGGAGAAGACTATGATGAGACGCTTATTAAAGACATAGTTCCAATACTCATGAAGACATCCAGAACAACCATGATTATGAGATTCGGGGGGAGCAATCCCTATATTTAAGAGTGAGTTATCTCAAAGTGCCAGTTGGTGCAGTACATTAGTCGGGCCATGGAGACATGACTACAGTAGCAGATAGAGTTACCTCCATGAAAGAAGAAGCGTTACTTTCAGTGCCAGTTATTGAGCCACTCTTAGGTTCAAAGGAAAAGTTGTCATGATAGAAGAGTTACTCTCAAATATCAACAAACATAGTGAGAATGGAGCAATCATTCTTAGCTTTAGAGCAATTGCAGGTGCGTAGTCCCAGTTCCAGAAGGAACAATTGCAGAAAGAGGAGAGGTCATACTCCCAGGAAGTGAGTGCTTTGCAGAAAACACATAGAGCTAGCCCATGATTGTGCAGATTGAGTTGCAGTTGAGCAAGTGTACCAGGTTGGCACAATGTGATGTGAAAATTTAGTTTCAAAGTATAAGACTCGTGTCTGCAAGATGAAGCAAGCTCCTAGAGCTTGGTATGGCATAATTGACAGTTTCCTGACAAACTTGGGCTCTACTAAGAGTAAAGCTAAATTCTAACCTTTACTTCGAGGTTATGAAAGATGAGCTAGTTATATTATTGTTGTATGTGGATGACTTATTCTTAACTGGAGAAGAAAATCTCATCACAGATTGTAAGAAGAAGCTCGTTGCATAATTTTAGATGAAATACCTAGGCCTGATGCACTATTTCCTAGGTCTCGAAGTTTGGCAAAGCCTAGAGAAGATCCTCCTTAAACAAGGGAAGTATGCAGTTGAAATACTGAAGAGATTTGACATGTTGGAATGTAAATCCATGAACACACCCATGGAAATAAAGTTGAATCTCCTAGTACATACTTCGTCATAATTGGTTGATGCTACTCTGTACAGACAAATCATTGGTTCGTTGATGTATCTGACGAATACCAGGCCGAATATATGTTTTGTTTTGAACACCTTTGAGTCAGTATCTAGTAGAGCCCAGACATGTTCACCTTGTAGCTGCAAAACATGTGATGAGATACATTAAGGGTACGTTGGAATATGGTCTCTGTTTTAATGGAGATCATGACTCCAAACTGATTGGTTATACCGATTTAGATTGGCATGGAAGTGTTTATGATAGAAATAGCACTTCAAGATGTTTTTTTAGTCTAAGGTCAACCATGACTTCATGGCAGAGTAGGAAGCAATCCAGTATTTCTCTCAACACGACAGACGCGGAATACATTGCAGCATGTTCCACCAATTGTGAAGCCATATGGCTTCGGATGTTGTTGAAAGATCTATTTGATCTGGAGATGGAAGCCACTGTAATTCTATGTGATAACCAGAGTTGTATAAAGATGATGGAGACCCATGTGTTCCATGATGAGTCGAAGCACATAGAGATCCGATATCACTTCATTCATGATATGATGCAGAGGGGAGCTTTAAAACTCCAATATGTTGGCACAGATGAGCAAGTTGTTGATCTAGCCTTTGTCTCGTGGAACGTTTGAGTACTTTCGAGACAAGCTTCATATAGTCAGAAAGGACCTCCCTCGAAAGGGGGAGTAGTGATGATGATATGATGGTATCCTGACCAATAGTGGGTAGCTCAGTTAGGATTTTATATCCTAGGGGACTAATCATCCTTGGACAAATCCCGAAGGTCCGAAAGGATGGGTTGTCAAAGTACTTGTGCATGTATATGCTAACTTTGGTCAGTAGTGGTAGCTCTGTTAGGATTTTTATATCCCAGGGAATCTTTTGATTTCTGGGAAGATCCTTTGGGTCTGTCAGAGTACCACGTGGTAGCTCTGTTAGGATTTTATATCCTAGGGAATATTTTGATTCCTGGGGAGATCCTTTCGATATGTCAAAGTACCACAAATTGTGTTTGCACCTACCTCACTCTGTTGCATATGATGTTCCAGCCTCGTGTTGATGTTGATGATGTTCCAACCTCGTGCCGATGTTGTTGTTATCTCAACATTCGTGTTGATGATTTTGTTGCTCCAGCCTCATGCTGTGATGATGATGTTGTTGTTGATGATGTATCGGCCTCGTGTTGATGATCCTATTGTTGTTGATGTTGTATCAGCCTAGTGTTGTTGATGATGCCATACCAGCCTCGTGTTGGTGATATTGTTGTTCTAGCTTCATGCTATTGATATTGATACTTCAGCTCCTTGTTGAAGATGATGATGATGATGCCACTTTAGCTTCTTACTGAAGATGATGATGATGATGCTACTTCAGCTTCTTGTTGAAGATGGTGATGAGGTTATTTAAGTTTTCATGTTGAAGATGATGATGAGGTTATTTCAGCTTTCATGTTGAAGATGATGATGAGTTTATTTCAGCTTTCATGCTGAAGATTATGATGTTACTTTATCCTCATGATAAAGATGTTGATGATATTACTTTAGCCTCATGCTAAAAATGATGATTATGTTACTTTAGCCTCATGCTAAAGATATTGATGATATTACTTTAGCCTCATGCTAAAAATGATGATGATTTTACTTTAGCCTCATGTTGATGAGGATGATGATGCTACTCATGCTCCATGTTGTGAACGATGATGATGATAAAAACTTCTGATGATTTATAGATGTGCGAACCAGTGTTCTAGATGATGTTGATGTTGTTTCCCTCTCTCTCTCTTGATGATGTTGTATTGAGTTGTGTCTATAGAATACCCTTCTTGTCAAGGGGGACTGTTGAAATATTGTAACTGCAAAGAGTATTCTATTTTTTATTGAGTCATTTACTTATAGATCAATCCCCCTTTGTGGATTGATCATGTTGGGGCTGATGTATGACCAAATCCCCTTTTGTGGATTGGTCAAACCCTAATTATATCATACTAATCATGAAGTAGGCCCCCAGGCCTAATTAAAGTGGTTATAACCACTAAGTGAAGAGGTGGGCCCTGCTTGATGAAGAGACACCTCCCTAGTGCATGTCAGCTAATATAAATAAGTGAGGAGTGTTCCTCATTTGTACACTCACTCAGTGTGCAAGTTTGGAGATTTATGAAGTTGGGAGAAGTAGGAGAGAGAGGCGCATTACTCAGTCTTGGTTATTCTCTAGTGTTTGTTCTTTTATCTTGGCATTTCATTGGCAATCTATATTAAAGAAGTTTTTTGTTGGGCTTTCTCCCACATGAGGGTTTCCCGTGATAAATGGTGTGTATCTTGTGATTTTGTTTTTATCAGTTATCCTACCTATGTTATTGTTATCTAGTAAATTGAAAAGAAACTTAATAATAGCTCAAAATTCAATAAATTCTTGGATGACAGCCCTCCAATTACCTCTCCTTTCTCTCGTTTCCTGTTGTGTGAAAAGTGAACTCATTGTTGGGTGAGGCACTATAACCTTGGTATGGTTCTTTAGAATATAGGATCTAAAGTGTTTTACTTCTTTATAGATAACATAATATTGTTTGTCAATGGAAGGGTAGTTAAGCTCGTGTCCTTGGAGGTTTGTACTCATAAATGGGATAGGGGCCTCGTTGTTTTCATCATCCTTTTGAGTGAGGATTATGGCTAAGGATTGATCAGAGGAAAAAGTGTAAAGGAAAAAATATTTGTTGAAATCGGGACTCTGTAGAATGGGGGCTTGAGAAATGGCAGCTTTGATTCCATTAAATTCCTTTCTCCCTTCCTCACTCCATTTGAATTATGTATCTTTGTGTACCATCTTTTGTAGTGGTTTGATTATTTTTGCAAAGTCGGGTGTGAACCTCCTCACGAAATTGATCCTTCCAAAGAAAGATTGCATGGCCTTATTGTTGTGAGGCAATGGGAGTTGTGAGATGGATTTTACTCATTCAGGGTCAATATTGATGCCATATTTTGAAATAACGTGGCCTAACAATTTTCCTTCCTGCACCCCGAATATGGTCTTTTTTGGGTTCAGGGAAATCTTGTACTTCCTACAACTTTCAAAATTTTGGGTAAGGTGGGGAATGTGGTATGCTCAATTATTGGAATAAACCCTGACATCATCTAGGTAGACCACTACACATTTGTTTATCATCCCTGGCTCTTTGGAAGGTTGCTTATGCATTAATCAATCCAAATGGCATGCGTTTATATGCGAACGCACCTCACTTAGTACAAAAAGTTGTCTTCAGTCTATCTTCTTCTGAGACCATAACCTGGTTATATCCTAAGAATCCATCTAGGAGTGAAAATTTCTTAGATCCAGGTACAGTCTATAGGAGTTGTTCCCTGGGAGGAACGAGATCGTTATCTTTTGTTGAATCCCTATTCAAGTTTCTTAAGTCCACACAAAGACAAATTTCTCTTGATTTATTTTTAACAGGAACTAAGTTGTCTACACGTAGATAATGTCTCACTTGAAATATTATCTTGGCATCCAAAAAAAAATTTAGCTCTTTCTGCATCAGGGGTTCCATAGACGGATGAAACTTCATTAGTTTTTTTTGGAACGGCTTGACCTCGGGTCTTAGTTGGATGGTGTGTTGGATAATCCTAGTAACATACGTTTTCAAATCTTGATAGGACCAGGAAAAAACATCTGGATACTCTTTAAACAAATTTAGTTAAGCCTTCTTTTCCTCATGGGATAGTGATTTCCCGAGGTTAATATTCTTGGGATTATTGGTAGTTCCTAAATTTATGATTTCATAGGCAGGACAAGAACTGCTTGTTTTGACATTCTTGGGATGTTTAAATTTTTCTCGCAAATGAAAGAGGTTTTCGAGGTTGACCACTCCTTTAGGCATTGTGTGAAGTTTGGGTTCAATTGATTTGTTGACCCTTTCTTCATTATCCTCTCCATTTTCATGCTCAACAAGTATTTTCTAAAAAACTTCATCATTGATAGCCAAATCCCTAAAGTTTTCTTCATTGGTCAAGAAAGATATAATTTATTCGTCCAACTAAAATACCCTCCAATTAATGATGTTGTCAGGGATGGAAGGTTTGTATAAAAATTCCATGGCGAACCTAGAAACTTCATAATCTTCGAGGGGAGATAATATCAAAGCTGTAATTGCAATAGAACCAAATAATGTATTCTTTGTTCGAGGGATTGTTGTAATGTTAAATGCTAGAAAGTGATCTATCAACCTGTGTGCTTCTTGTTGATAATTTATTAAGTGTGGAGAATTGCAGTGGATGGTATTCTTTGTCTGCCTGACTATTATTTATGAATCATTGAAGACAACTAATTCCTTGATATTTAGGCCAATGGCTTTCTTAAGTCCTTGAACTAGTGCCTCATATTCGACAGTATTGTTTATGCATCTGAACTCCATTATACAGGATAAGAAACTATGTTTTCCTGCTGGATAAATGAAAATGTAGATTGCACCAACCCCTTCTTGGGATTTAGATTTGTCGAAGAACAGAGTCCAGATCTCATACATGAAGTTTGGTACCCTCTGATCCAAGTCTACTTCTGGAATTTCATTTTCATCTTTTATGATCTAAGTGTGAAGATTTCGTTTAGGTTTACTATATTGCTCAAGTATTTCAGAGTTGTCATGGAGTGACAACTCTGACTTCTATGAAATCAATACTTCGGATAAGCACAGTGAGAAATTACCAAAGTCAGAGTCGCAAGAATAATTTCCTAAAACTGGGAATTCCGTAGAAGAAGTTTCATTATGAGCTTCTGGGTTAGTGACAATATGTTGGAAATATTTTTCCCGTTTGATCCTGATCATGTTAGGGTTTCCATTTAGTGGTCACCACACGTGGGACCAATACATACTAAAATATCCATGTAATTACCAATCCTTGCTTAACAACATCCCATAGGCTTCTG
Organism: Picea engelmannii; assembly: GCA_009831015.1. NCBI lineage: Eukaryota > Viridiplantae > Streptophyta > Pinopsida > Pinales > Pinaceae > Picea > Picea engelmannii. Next base: position 47,019 of record ML829067.1, on the reverse strand, counting down.
GAATGTCTACAATTATGATGTCAATGACCTGGTGGAATTTTTGGTTAGAGGTAGTCTATATCATAACATCTTTAAGTTCCCCAACCACCTTAACTCTTCTTCTGTCTAGTTCAATAATATGTGTGTCACTTTTGGTAGGAGTAGCATTCAGATTTTTGCACATTGACAAGCGCTAGAATCAACTAGGCAGTTGTGTAGATTCTTGTTATAAATTTTGAAGGTTAACAAAAACGGTCGTACAAATGACCGGGGTTTCTTATCGACAGACACTTTGTTTACGTTAGAATTCCTTATTTCTCCAGAGTTGCCTTTCGTCGAGCTTGGATTGGGATTTGGATTTACCATGAACTTGTCATCCTCCTTCAAAGCATGTAACAATAGATCCTTTTGTTGAGTAATTATGCATAAGTCCATGACAAAAACATTGGATTTCAGCTTCTTCAGGTCTTCTACCACGTTATATTCTAGATTTGTTGCTTCACAAGCCTGGAACTTTGGGGCATAATTAAATGGCAGGGTGGTTGAGCTGAGGAGGTGTTTTTCTCAAGTCTCTTAAGGGCTTGTACTTAACAGGTTGATTTTGCATGATGAGTCCCTTGCTCATAGTTTGAACTGCCAAAACTTTCGATAATTCTTCTTATTTAGTAGGACTATCAAAAGATGGCGTATGGATGTCATACCATAGAACCATTGTTGTTTGCTCAGGTGGATCACTAACCTCATTTTTTGTAGTATTTGATGTCTAATCATTGGGTTGTTCGGTTAGGGCACAACCATCCAAGAAACGATTGGCCAGCAAGTTCATGGCATTAACCCATTGAGAGCAATCCATTTTTGAATGATGTTCTTGGTGGTAATTACAATAAGAATCAGAACCCACTTCTCCTAAACCGACATTTAAGTGAGTAGGTGGAGGCTCTATGGCCTTAAAAGGTGAGGGTTTTCTAAAAAAAGGTTTGCAGGGTCTAGGGTTTGATGTACCATACGTTCCTCTTCATATCCATAATTTCATTGGATAGTTTCTTAACCATCCTTTGTAGACTTTCCATGTTTTCATTGTCTTTCTCAGTGTTTTGTTCTGCTTGTTTGCCTAGCGGTTGTGTCAACAAAAGTCCTCTTCTAGATGGTTGTTGCATTTCCTTTTTCGCTAAGGAGATTTGGCTATCCTTACAACCCTTCATTTGGAACTCAATAATTTTGGCTTCCTGAAAATTCTTAGCAAGAGTAAGTTTAGTGACCCTTTTCACGAACATGGAGATAGATGTTGGTAACGCATTAGCATATACCTCGATCTGCAGTTCTTGGGCATGTTTAGCATCCCGTTCAAATTTGTTGAGGATGGTTGTTAATCTATTATTAAAGTCTTTGATCTTTTCTTTGGGTCCCATGGAAGGTGCTCTTACACATTATGCCTTGACATTGAGACTCTGGTGAGAGAGGGAAACAATACCTTCCATGGAAGAATTAGCCCTAGATGATCATGGAAAGTTACAAGAAGATTCAATTGTTGAAAAGAAGAGCATAACAACCATAAGAGATCAACGATAACTCTAGTATGATGGATTAGAAGGACCACTGCCAAGTAAGGTTAAGTGGTAATCTAAAGAGAATTAGCACTTCTCTCCTCTAGTAAAATCATTCCGAAACAAAAACCTATCAAAATGGGCAAGTATGATCTAAACTAGATTAAATAGTGTTTTTAGGGTTAACAATTTTCCAATAAAAACAATAATTTTGTCAAGTGTTTGAATTGTGGAGAAGCTTCTAATCGCGTATTGAGTGTTGAAAACACAGATAGTATGATAAAGGTATGCCCTATGGAAGTTGATCATTTCTTTGGCCACCATGGTGCCAAGTGGGAGCCATGCCAATACCCATATCACACATATGTGGAGCTAGACATTAATGGTATTTCAAGGATGTTATAGAGAGGCACAAAGCCTAACCCCAATCAATACTGGGGAATGCAAAATCCTTAAGCCCAACCCTACCGAGTATCATGATGCGCTAAAAAAGGGGCTAGAAGGGAAGAAAGGTGTTCCATTCATTTTATATTGATTTATTATTCCTTAGTTGAGCAAATTAAAGGAGTGGGAAATCAAAGCATAGCAATGTGAAAGTTACGAGATGTATTACAATTATGCAAAAACATAAATATTGGACCAAATACCAGTGACACAACAAAATATAGAAAATCACAACACCAAAAATGATACCTTTATTGATAGAAATCCAAGTTCATTTGCCTCTTCGAGGGGGCAACCTCTATCAGAGCAAAGCCCTATTACAATAATTCTCAAGACAATCTTTATTGTGCCTTCTACTCTTATTTATACTAATTCTACCTTCTAAAGTACATTATAGAGGAAGATATTTCTAGAAGTGAAAGCTTATATTAAGTCTTCTTACATTAGACTTGTTCACATTATTAAATCTTCCTTATTAACTAATGTCGACCTTTAATATAAGGAAAATATATTATTTTACCTACGTGAGGGGTTGGGGCGGTTAGGTCACTAACATGCTCTCCCCTTGAAGAATAACATTGTCCTCAATGTTGGAGGTGAGGTTATTGTTATAGAATGGTAGTTGGCTCCCAGGTAGCATCTTCCGGAGTTGTATCCTTCCACTGAACTAACACATCCTTGATGGTTCGCGTTGGTCCAAGACTGCTTGGGGGTGCAACCAAATGGAACCTTCTTCATCCAACTCAGGGAGACTGGTTTGAGTCTAACACTTAGTTCCAGTCACTCTCTTTAAGCAGGAGATGTGAAAAATAGGATGGGGCTTAGAATGACTGGGCAATGCTAACTGGTAAGCCACGAGCCCTACACGCTTGATAATTGTATAAGGACCATATAATTTTGGGGCATGTTTCTAACATTTTTCAACTTTGCTTGAAGTCTACTTATAAGGTTGTAGACAAAAAAAAAACATGGTCCACTTCAGCGAATTGACGTTCAAAGCGACCCTAATTTGCTTGTTTCTTCATGCAATTTTGAGCCAAGACTAAATTTTATTTGAGGGTATGAAGAATGGTTGCTCATAATGTAAGATTGTTATCCACCTCCTAAAACTTGGAGACATAGAGAATGTATGAGAGAACCGATGGTGGCTTTTTCCTGTAGATTGCTTCAAAAGGAGTCATGCGAGTGACAGTATGGTAAGATGTGTTGTACCACCATTCCACTAGGGGTAACTGTTGATCTATATGTATCTTACTACTTATCTTCTTCTTATATCTTTTTACTTCAATTTTTTTTTTGAGTCATGGCAAGTTAGTTCATAGTGGGTGTATTTTCTATCTAAAAGAACTCTACGTTATACATAACACACATCTCTTCTCCGTCGAATACAAATTTCACCTATACTTTAACTTTTTCTTGATGTATAGCAGGTTCATGGGTTCGTGGACTAGCGAGTTTACTTGCTTTCCTTTTTTAAGTTCGCTACCACCAAGACTTAACCATTTTCTTCATCTCTTTTAGACCGGGGGTTCACAGGTTCCTGGACTCGCAGACTCATCCTCGTATCTTCTCCATGCCAGCTCGCTAGTCATTATTTTTCCCTTACCTTTGTCACATATTTCAGGATCTATTTAATTTTATTCCTACGAAACGTAACTACTAATTGAATTATGAAAAGGTCGTTATTGATTGCATACTTCTTGAGGTAATATCATTTATGTTGTATTAAGTTCTCCATTTAAAAGGACTTAAGTCATAATACTTTGAAGATCCCTCGGCAATGCCAAAGGACATATCCAGAATTCAAGTCAGTTCATTGAAAAATCCCTACCGAGAAGTAGCATAGCTTTTCACTAGAATTACAAGACAAGAGTCTACAAAAACCATTCGTCGGTTGGCTCTTTATATCTTGTATTTTACAATTTATGATCAACCGATTTTTTATTGGGGAAAAATTATTTTCATTGAAATTTCTTCACAACTATCAAGTTTTAAAGGTAGTAAGAAGTTCTACATGGCCTCCTACTTGATATTTTCTATTACTTATTGTCATGTATTCAAGGGATTGCATATAAAAGAGTAAATTGTGATGTTGACTCGGTCACAATGTGGTATCAATCACTGTAGAGGCAAAAGCATGCTCACTATTTTTTTGAAGTGCATAATGAATTTATATATGTTTTTAAGAAGCTGGTCTTTGGAGAAAATACATCTAGTCTGTCACAGGAAGCATTAACCTTTATGGACAAGAAGGGGATTATGAAAAACAAACAAATACAATATTATAAGGATCTGTTGCTCTCATGGAAATCCCCTTTATCTTGTTGTTGAAGTGGCAAGACAATACAAGTCTTGGTTGCATTTATTCTATGAGAAAAAGAAGAAGTAATTTATCCCACTACCTTGGAAGGTTAGCAACATTTTCCTAAGAGGAACTGCTAAAATTGATGAATATGTTGCACAATTTGATCAATATAGCATGAAATTTTCAAAAGAGATTAAGGGTTTTAACCCTAATCATCTTTTTCTCGATCACATGGTATCAGTTGGATTCAATAATACACTTATTAATACTTTTATATTTGGAGAAGAAGAAGGAGACGACCATGATCCTCTAGTAGAATGCATTGAAAGGAAAGCAAGTAATATTGAAACCATAATAAGTACCACGAACCAATATAATTAGAAAGGAAAACCCTATCATGAAAGGAACGCTCACTCTCCTATTATTTCCCAAAATAGCGCGCTATCCAAAAATAATTCTCAGTCTACAACATCTCAACAGAAAAAATATTCAATGAATAATTCGGATGATGGAGGTGATAAAATCCCTCCTTAAGGAAAATTGGAAAAGTTCCATAAATTGCAAGTAAAAAGAAAGAGGACTAATTCTCGTCAAGAAATCGAAGAGCACATACCTAAGAGTGAAATCCTTCTTGAAGACATGGATTTAGAAGTTGATATAGAAAATATCCATTTCCCTAATGATGAAGAACGAGTACCAGAAAATGTGCAATCTGTGGCCGAACTCGCTATTCAAGATAAAGAGTTTTCAAAAGAAGAATCATTTTCCATACATAATGCTTTATTTGATAAAGATCTGAGAAAATGATTTTTGAAAGAACCCTTTCAAAAAATAAAAAGGATAAAACTTGTTCCACATTTAACCTTAGTAAAATGCTTCCAGATGTTATCCTTAAGATTCATAAGGTTAAAGGAGATGCTCTAGACATTTCAATAGATGATATGGAAGCTGAGAATGCCAGACTTAAAGAAAGAATACAAGAATTAGAGTTTACTATAATGCCTCCACCAATATTAGCCACCCTTGTTGCAATAGTTCAACCTAGCAGGAATTTTGAGAAAACTCTAGAGTCAAGTATAAGATTGAAAAGGACCTCAAGCTTACTTGTTGCAACCAGGCATTATGTTGAACAAAATATTAAGAAAATAATGTCTCTTATTTTAGATACATGGGATCTAGCAAGTAATTTTGTTTCTCTTGGTTCTAAGATTCAAAATACAAGAGTATTTGAAAGCTGACATTGAAAATGATGAAGGGTTTTTCAAGCGTGGATTTGCCACATTCATTATGAAAGTCTCAACAATGACCGGATATGAAATAAAACTAGACGACTTCCCTTCTCAAGCTCATATAAAGCAACTAAAGATCCTGCGGGCAACACAATTGAAGTTGAAGATCCAAAGTTAATTCTAAACTCAATGCTTCAAACAAGACAACAGTTCCAAGAAAGCGTGGAAAATTTAAAGAAATTATCAACATAGAAGTTCAAAAGTATGATTGAGTACACTGAAGATGGTATTGATAATTGCCTTGTTGAATATGCCAATAGAAATGAGGATATTGAAACTACATTGCAAAATCTTTCAATTGACTATAGAGAATATGAAAATGAATTGTTCAAAATCAAAGTCAAACAAGAGGTGATCGTTGTTCCTTTGCGAGAATATATTTTAGAATGGTTAAATAGGGCTATAATCAAGATTATTGAGGGTCCAACAGAGGAAGTTGATACTCGTCACATAACCACAACAAACAAAGATATAAAAGGCACATCATCAAGCAAATGAAGACATTAGATATCCATCACAATAAGTTTAAAGAACACATTTATCCCCAAAATTCTCTCTTTCTAGATTAGAAATCATCCAGTTACATATATTCTTTCCTTGAAGAACATAACTGGTGTTTTATCCTTCTCTTCTTTTTATTTCCAGGTTCAACCTTGATCTTGCTTTGATTCCAGTGACTCCAATATGTTTTCTTCTTTTATTTTATGTTCCACGGAAGCCCCAATCGTAGTCCTTAAGGACAAACGCTTTAATTTTCATCAGAATGTAAATACTTATCACTTTTGAGAAAATCCTAGAGAACCAATTTGGGATTAATTTTGATTGTATCTTTGAACTCTAAATATTTGAGGATAAGATATTTGAAATTGACTCATCAAAATCTTATTTCGATTCTAATGAAAAACTCTTTTTAAGGTTCTTTGATTTATGAATCATTTTTGTTCTTCCTATAAATGTGATAAAAAATATTTCATGAATTTGATGAATGTGAGAAATGTGAGAAATGTTTTCAATTTCTTATAGTATAAAAATTGTATATATTATTTTTGTTAAATTTACATTTTATGAGTTAAGGTTCCTAGTCCTTTTCTCATGAATTGTTGGTGTATATCTCTATTTTTTTTTTTTTTGAGCGATAACTATTTTGAATTTTTCTATATAGCACTCTCCCATTTATATATATTGTCCTCAAAGAATTTCAAAGAAAATATTTTAGAAAAAATCAAAGAGTAGTACCACCTCTATAAAAACGCAAGGGAATTCATATCCTCATGAGGTTGATGTTTCGGTCTTAACAGAATCAAACATCAATAGTAACCAATGAGCCCATTGAATTTGCCAGTCGGATGCAAAATGCCGCAAATATGTTTCCAAACACTTGTTGACAACTTCTATTTGTCCATTAGTTTGGCGATGATAGGCAGTGATGAGATGAAATTGGGTTCCCTAGAGTCCGAACAATTATTGCCAAAAATTGCAAGTGAAAGTTGGATCTCGATCAAAGATAATAGAATGAGGCAAGCCATGGAGTTTGAATATATTATCCATAAAAATCTAAACCGTTGTGGATGCGGTGAATGGGTGTTGAAGAGCACATAAATGAGCATATTTGGAAACATGATCTACTACCACCATGATGACTGACTTATTGCCCAATTTAGGTAATCTAACAATGAAATCCATGGAAATATCTGTTCAAATACTAGGTGGAATCGAGAGTGGTTGGAGTGTGCCTGGAGCTTTGATTTTTTTTCCCTTATTGCATTGATAGGTATCACGTTTGACCCATCCATAGGTTTTGGCAAACTTGGAATGCCCAACTGAGGGTGAATCATGCAACTCAGAGAGAACCGTCAGTTTAAGGTTTGACTATTTGCTTAAATATTGATGGCCTTTATAGAGAATCTCTTCATTGTGCCAAGAGTACCCTGGAGAAGCTTGAGGATCCAGTTGCAATTGTTGGATTGGGCTAGATATTTTGGGGTCTTGCAACCATTCCTAGTGAACGACCTGAAGCTAGTCTGCAACAATGAATGAGAGGGAAAACATGGACCCTTCTTCTTCATATTTCCTTGAAAGAGAATAGGCAACCACATTTTCTTTTCCTTTCTTGTAGATGATCTCATAATGATAGACAAACAACTTGGTCACCTAGTTTTGTTTCTCCGACGAGGAAATTCTTTGCTCGAGATCAGTTTTAATTTGGAAGCGTTGCCCCAAGTGATAAGGATGTCGAAGATCCATTGCATGCAAAATAACCAACATTTCCTTTTCATAGGTTGATTGGCCCAGATGTCACTATGATAGTTGTTTGACAATGAAAGCCAAAGGTAGACCATCTTGCATGAGGACTGCCCCAATGCCTTTCCCTGACGCATCACATTCTAGGACAAAAGTCTTGGTGAATTCGGGTAGTGGCAGGACATGAGTAGTGCACATAGCCTATTTAAGGGCTTGGAAGGATGATCAATCGTTGGATTCCAATTGAAATCATTGTTTTTAAGGAGAGCAGTGAGAGGAGCTACAATTTTTCCATAATTCTGAACAAACTTGCGATAATAGTATATTAAGCCCAAGAACCCATGCAAGATTTTAAGAGTTTTAGGGCGAGGGCAATCCTTCATAGCTTCATTTGTTCTTAGGATCCACCCGTACACCATCCTTTCCTACAATATGATCCAGATACTCAACTTCATAGGCGCCAAAAACACATTTAGATTGTTTAAGAATTTTTTTTTTCCTTAGATAATAGATGGAAAACTTGATCCACATGGGCGATATTGGCAGGCCAAGTTTTACTATAGATGAGAATATAATCAAAGAAAACTAAGACAAAATGATGGAGGAAAGGACAGAATACATGATTCACGAGACTTTGAAAAGTGGAGGGGGCATTACACAGGAAAAAGGGCATGACCAAGAACTCATAGTGACCCTTGTGAGTTCAAAAGGTAATCTTGGAGATTTCTTCCTGTTTCATGCATATTTGGTGGTAGCCAGAACGAAGATCAAGTTTTGTAAAGTATTGAGTGCCACTCAATTCATCCAAAAGGTCATCACTGACAGGAATGGGAAATTTATCTTTGATTGTGAGTTTGTTGAGGGCCCAAAAATGGCGTGAATGGAATGGAGTTGGGAAATAATTCCATAATGACCTTTTTGAGTAGATTTTCCATTCAATGGGAGCTAATAATCTCAAGTGAGCCTGTTGTGATGACTTGGAATTTATACCGATGTCCCTCATGTTGGAATTGCCTGGTGAGGTTCTTAAAGTCCACGAGGATGGGGCCTGTTGTCCCCTATCCTAGGGACAACTAAGGAGATTACGTCTTGAGGCCCATAGGTCCTAGACATGGAATACCGAGAGACATATTGACTTGAGCTTGGCCCTGGAGGGCCCATCCTTCTTCTTCGGCGCCTACATTCTTTCAGCAGCAGCAACATCCATCCCATCGGCCTGGTTCGGAAGTAGCAATGGGTCTTGCTCCATGAGGTAATGAGTCTGGGTATCATGGTATGTGTCACTCTAATTCTTAAAGAATTTCAATATGTGCATTTAATTCTATTTTGCTTCATGACGTGTGCTTGGAATTTATGCCTTTTGAATTGTCCATACCTAGGGAGGATGACAGAATTCCCTAGCAAGTTGGTTCCCTTAGGAGTAAGTTGCCACTGGGTGAGTTTATGAAAGGTCATTGTTCATTCCTTCCATACTTATCACTTTTCATCATCTTCCCTTTCATATATCCCCTACATTGGTTTGGGAATTGGGTTTTCCAAGCTATTAAGGGTTGTACCTTGCCTTGTGGGAAGAAGGGGCTAAAGGCCCAGAGGGTAAAAGTAACTGGAAAAAGTTAAAAGCCAAAGATCAAACCTTGAGATGCTTCGCCCAGGGATCCCCGAGAAAGTAATAAAAGGCTTCTCAACAAGAAAAGAGGGGACCCATAAAATAAAAATAAAACTCAAGACCTAGTTGGTGGATAGGGGGTCTCATCACAAGCAAGCCTATTAGGTCCATGGGAATGTAACGGTATGACACTACTATTCATCTGGTCACCACACCAGGGTAGTGGCTCTTGGTGGCATAGCTTAAGAGAAAGGGGGTCTCATCATGAGCCAACCTTCTCATCTCCGTGAAATGCTTGCGGGTAACGTTGTCACCACTGGTCACCACGCTAGGGAAGTGTCCCCCATCTATTCTCTTGAAAGAAAAAGAAATAAGATAAGAATTAAAAGGACATTGAATGGGATAGGAAACCATTGCATCCATGACAAGGTGCATCTCACCCTCTTCAGAGGCATCCACAGGTAAGGCCTACATTTCCTTGCCATCACTGCACCCCTTTCCCAAACATACCCCACACCATCTCATGCACTTACATGACCTAGATTGGTCTTCACCTGGAAACACCCCAAACCTAAGGAGAATTATCCCAATAGGACGTCCTGAAACCCTCTTCAAACCTGGCTTGTAGAATAACATAACGTCTTTGAGCACTTGTCTGGGAAAAGGGGAGTTTTATGCACATGTTTGGGTAACTTGATTATTAGATGTGATTGACATTGATACAATCCCTGTGACTTATGAGCCCATGGAGGGCGTACTTGTTGTTGCTGCAGGACCATGCCTGACAGACAGGTACATATGAGGAGATGATTAGCTCAGACCTCCATAGGGCTAAAATCCCATCAAATGGATATTGAGACCCCAGTTAGGGGCAGACATATATCAGATGCTTGCATTATAGAAAAATAAGGACGTTCCACCAGAGGCACTTTGGTAGGCCTGGACCCAAGGAGGTCTTGCCTTTCCCTGAACAATGTCCTTGGAAGGCCCATGATCTCACGCTTATGACCCTTGACGTCACCTAGTGTCAGATGGACAGGATGGAGGCAGTTGTGTGCCAAGTGGCACGTGTGGCATGATCTAAAGGCCTTGGAAGGCTTAACATTTTTCTCATTCTCACTTGTGAGGACCAACATCACCCTATAAGGGCATGACATCACCTCTTTTGCACATTTTAGGGTTTAATTTGTCAATTTTATGTAAAAGATTGGATTTTTATGTAACTGGCCATGTCGGCCTTTTTTTACCTAAATTGTAGTTAAAGGTCATTTGAATTGTATAAATAAGGGGAAAATCCCTTGTATTTTTCATCATATTTCACTCACACAAGTGTGAGGTCTAAAATTCAACCTCTTTAAGGCTTATTGGCAGAAATTAAGTGGTTCGCAACTCTTGGAGGAGGCTTATTTTGGTGATTTTTGGCATTTTCATGGTGGAAAGTCTTCAACTAGGGCATGTTACTAGATTATTCTCGGTGAATGTAAGTGAAAATCTGAAATACTTCTTTCTTTGAATGTTTATGGTATATTTTACTTTGCATTTACTAAGATTATGAAATTGTGAGTGTAAAACACTAGGAGAATAAGCACATGTTATTGTCCTTATCTCAATAACTACCCAGCTACTTGATTTTGCTAGAAGACACCTCCATTGAAGCATATGCTAGAGCCCTACCTTTGTAGCGCTCTAACAATATTGTTTCATTAAGCTTTTATTTATCTCAAGCTTGAGCCAAAGAAGAAGGAAAATCGCTAGGACCAAGGGTTACCTACTTCCTAGTGGTCGTTTTTCTTCTAGTGTTTGGATGATTGAGGCCTTTTCCATCCTCCCTCTTGTCTTTAGTTCACATATTATCATTTGTTTCCCTCAAGATTGTTGCTTCAAAAGTGACTCCATTAACACTAAAGGCACTAGTTTATACCTTACATTTGATTGATTGGTGAAAACAACCCTCAAACCATCTACTCCAAGTTCTTTGCTAACCATTCCTAACCTTAGATTAGACTAACTTACTAACAATCTTAATGTTGTTACAAAAGTAAGCTACAACCATATATTACAGCAGTAAAAGATCCTAAAAGCAAGTGTTAAAGTTGATTTTACATAGCCTTCTTTGCTTCTGACAAATGATAGCATATTGCCAATTCTAGGTCATCATTTTGGGTCATTATTGAAGCTTGTTTAACGCATAATTCTAAAGCTATCATTATATATACATTGTTGTTATAAATTTATGTTTTCTTCATCTTGTATATCAACTTATTTCTTTTATTGAAAGTCCAAGGTTTTACGAAGCACTAATATCAATTGTTACTTGCAAATAGTGTTTTTTTTGTTGTCTTGTTCTGGGTAGGTACACTTAAGCAATCTTTGCTTCATATTATTAAACCTTTGGGACTTTCTGATTAGTGTGACTTGTGAGAGGGGAAGAAATTTTCTTGATACTATTACCTTTTCCTTCTCAAACCCCCAGGTCATCGGGGACGTCTCCCCTGAGCTTTCACCCCTAAAGAGAAAGAGGTGTCTTATTTAGGTGATAGTGATTGGACAACCTCATGTTACGCCAATTTATTGTTTACTTGCCTTTGGATTTTCAGCAAGTACAAATTGTGCCATCTACTCCAAGCTCTTTGCTAACCATTCCTATCCTTAGATTAGACTAACTTACTAACAATCTTGACGTTGTTACAAAAGTAAGCTACAACGATATATTACAGCAGTAAAAGCTCCTAAAAGCAAGTGTTAAAGTTGATTTTACATAGCCTTCTTTGCTTCTGACAAATGATAGCATATTGCCAATTCTAGGTCATCATTTTGGGTCATTATTGAAGCTTGTTTAACGCATAATTCTGAAGCTTTCATTATATATACATTGTTGTTATAAATTTATGTTTGCTTCATCTTGTATATCAACTTATTTCTTTTATTGAAAGTCCAAGGTTTTACGAAGCACTAATATCAATTGTTACTTCCAAATAGTGTTTTCTTGTTGTCTTGTTCTGGGCAGGTACACTTAAGCAATATTTGCTTCATATTATTAAACCTTTGGGACTTTCTGATTAGTGTGACTTGTGAGAGGGGAAGAAATTTTCTTGATACTATTACTTTTTCCTTCTCAAACCCCCAGGTCATCGGGGACGTCTCCCCTGAGTTTTCACCCCTAAAGAGAAAGAAGTGTCTTATTTAGGTGATAGTGATTGGACAACCTCATGTTACCCCAATTTATTGTTTACTTGCCTTTGGATTTTCGACTAGTACAAATTGTGTGATAACAGGGCCAAGGGTGCGTAACCATTCAACATCGAGCACAACGTCACAACCACCCATGTCGATAGAAAACATATGAGATTTCAAGTGGTGCTGACCAATTTTTAGGCGCACATTTTCACAACACCCACCACATTTCATGCAACCGCCATTGGCAATCATGATTTGAAAATTGTTGATGACACGGATATAGCAATTGATTTCCTTGGCAATGCGACGGTGAATAAAATTATGGGTGTTGCCACTGTCAAATAGCAATTGATTTCCACCTATGCTTAATGTAGCCAATGAGCTTGAGGGTTTAGGGAGTAGAGATGTCAGTGACGACGTGCAGTGAAATCAACTGTTCAACTCTTGGTCGATCAGTGGGCGAAGTAGGATCATTTGTTGGGGGGTAGCTCTTCCATTGGGGAAGCTTCATCCTCCTTGTCAGCAACAACGTAAAAAATGGCCATAAAAAGCTTATATTCCTTACACTTGTGCCTGGGAAAATATTTGTCATCACAATTATAGAAAAGACCCTTGAGTTGGTGTTCAACCATTTCTTCCCGAGTTAATTTTTGGATCTTCAGAGGGGTGGCATGAGTGGTAGGATTGGTAGGATGAGGGTGGGGAAGAAAAGAGGGTTTTTAGCTCTGTGAAGATACAACTTGTTATGCTTCTTTGGAATGTTTAGTAGCTTCCAACCAATAATGGGGGCAAGCCATGAGGACCTGGGCTTAGATTTCATCCTTTAGGCCACTCATAAAACGCTCCCTAAAGAAGGCATTTATCATGCCCTCCGTTCTGAAAGTTGAGTGCTCAAAGGCGGTTATAAAGTCTTCCACTGTGCCAGACTGTTTCAACTAGGTCAAATGACCTAAATAGTGGTGTCGGTGTCAAATAATTCATAAATCTCTGCAACAAACTGGGTCCAAGCAACATACCTATAATGCGTATTCTTACGCCATTGCCACCATTTCCAATGTTCAGGGTCCAGATAGAGAACACAATAACAAATATTGGCCAACTCGTCAGTGATGCCATGCAAAGAAAAATAATACTCCATTTGGGTGACCCAACCCGTGGGATTAGAACTATGAATTTTTTTTACCTCAACTAAGGGAAGACAGAGGTCATGATTAAAGTGGTGGGACTGAAAGGCCATAGTATGGGAGGGTTCAACACCATCTACTTGGGATGGTTGTTCAAGGAAAGGGAGGCTCTGGGATCGATTCAACAACTGGTTGAGAGTGGCATTGAGGGTGTCAAATTTTCCCTCTAATTCTTCAAATCGACCGTCAACTTTGGAAAATTTGGTCCTGACTTGGTCCTCGAAGTGGTCAAACTCATCCTTGTTCTATTTGATTTTTGCCTCTATTTCTTGGGTGTGAGTGGTGGCCATTTGGAAAGTTGGGAACCCTAGGATAAGGAGTGGGTCCAAGGAAAAAAAAGGCAGATAAGTGATATATATCACTGCGATCAGGGCGACAAGGGAAATCCAATGGGATAGGTGTCAAATAAGGGTGTCAGGAAGGGTGGGTGGGACGACAAAAAAAAAAGGCTTATAAGTGATAGGTACCACAACGATTAGGGCGAAAAGGGGAATCCAATGGGATAGGGCCCAAATAAGGGTGTCGACGAGACCGCGATACTCGTTTTTTTTTACTCCTGTAGAGTTATACTCCAACCTGAAGGATACTACAGTAATGAATTGCCCAATTTGTTAATAGGAGAAATTTTGTAGGAATTTTGCAACTGGAATGCATGAGGTAGGGTTGCACAACAATAGATATATTTTGTTCCCTTTATGTTCTATTCCTTTCCCAATGGTTAGGGTTTTCAAGGTTCCTACAAACAAGAGTTTGCCTTGTGCTATAGCTCTTTGATATACGTGCGAGGTCAAACATTAGTACTCGACCCAATATCTTAGGGCACCAACTAAGTAGGCTCGACCTTACCCTTATTCATACTACCCAATTACCCAGGTACCAGAGAGTATCTTCTTGAGTTTTGTTCTCAGTTCAATGTAACAATTAGGCAACCAATCGACTAATCTAGGGCTGGTTTCAAGAGACATAGAGGATTCCCTATATACCTGACGGTACGTGTGACTGATGGTCATGTACATATCTTGTCTAATGTGATACTACTCGAAGGGGTACCAACAGGGGTTACAGAGGTTTCCAACAAGGTGAAATGTTTGTTTCGAGTAACCCCATGAAATTGTTTGTATTTCCTACGTGTAGTCTTCCCCGACTACGGTTTTACCAGTTGAACGACAAATCTCTATGCTTTAAATACATCGACAATACACGTCTCTACCTTGGAAAAACAATTACCTACAATATTTGCAGAGAAAATAGCTTTGATACTACTTGTAAGGTACGAGATGTATTATAATTATGCTGAAACAAAAATATTGCAACAAATACCAACAACACAACAAAATATAGAGAATCACAACACCAAAAAAAATACCTTTATTGATACAAAGCCAAGTTCACTTACCTCTTTGAGGGGGAAGCCTCCAACATAGTAGAGCTCTATTACAATAATTCTCAAGACAACATTTATCATGCCTTCTACTCTTATTTATACTAATTCTACCTTCTAAAAAATATTATAGAGGAAAATCTTTCTAGAGGTAGAAGCTTCTATTAAGTCTTCTTACATTATACTTGTTCATATTATCAAATAGGCCTTATTAACCAATGCCAACCTTTATTACATGGAAAATGTATTATTCTACCTATGCGAGGTGTTAGGGAGGTTTGGTCCCTAACACAATGGAAGAAGGCGACTTTGCAATACCTTATTTTACAGCCACAATGTCTATCTATTCCATAGGGAGTTAATATTTTCTCTATATCTTTCTTTAGTAATATTAGATTAAAAGAGCGACGTACATTGTTTATTTCTTGTAGGAATTTTCACCCTCATCAGTTTCTCCACAGTACATCTCGTGTTCAATGTGTTAATGTCGTGCTCTTTTTATTGCTATATTTTTGTTCTTATTTTTATGAGTTATTTTCCACATTAAGAGTGACATGCTTCTAATATTATATCTCCATCACAAGTAATAATTACATAGTAAAGGACAATCTCTCTATTTGCAATAACATACTCACTCTATTGTGACAAGTTATCTTGTGGCATATACATGACAATTTACAAATAACATTGACTTCATAAGTTCCTGTAATGACCAATAAAAGATATTTACTAAATAGCTAACCATCAAATTACAAAATTTAACCAACAAAATACCATTTACAATTGTAACAACCAAAAACGAAATGCGCTAAATTTTTTTCCCAAATGCAATAATCGAAAATTGGTTAATTATTTGTAATAACAAAATGAATGCATTTAATAATGTAATAACTAGCTCTTTCATGGGGTGTTAGAGAGGCAATGACGAGTCACAACTATTTGTTAGATTGAAGGATGCATAGCATGTACAAGTGTCATTGGCACTTGTGTGGAAGAGAGAAGGCATGAGAGAGTAGATGCATCGAACTACCATAGCTTGGCCTCTTTATTTTGACCATCATTGATTGCCATCCCATAAAAGGACTTCCATTAACCTTGAACATTATGACTAGAAGCAAACTTATTATGTAGGCTATTAAGTTGTTGAGTGATGATCACTAGATGGGATTTCAAAGGTGGTGGTGGGTTTCTTAGCACAATGGGGGAATAGGTATTTGAGACCAAGTCTTGCTCTTTATCTGTCAATATTTATTCTTGAAGGAATCATGGTTATACTTAGTCTATTATTCTGGTATTTGACGTTAGGCTCAAGGCTATGGGTTCTCTACTTAAGAGCTAGGTGACTTAGGATGGCAAACAAAAAATATTGTGGGAGGGGGTAGCATGCTAGGGTATGTATATGAGTTGACTGAGGAATGTAAGGAAACCTCCAACTTAGGAAAACAACCTTCGAGGACTTGGTATAAGATGACTTCTATAGTGGTAGTTGTAGAAGCAACAAAGTTACCAACTTAACAAGAACTCTCCAGAGTTCTCTGTTTTTTAGAGGTCATATTTAGTGACTATTTTCACCCTTGAATAAAAAAGTGGTGCTATTGTTCGCACCCTCTTTTTGGGGATGGTTAAAATTCTGACTTGTTAGAAATTGCGGCCTTCACAAAGGGCGTTGTCTAACTGTTCCACGAAATGGATTTTTTGCTGGAATTCAACGATATAAATTTGCACGAAATCATTCTTTTTTGTTGTTTAAAATCCATTTATGAATGCATAATTGGATTCAACGTGCTGAAAAACCCTTGGGACAGTCGGATTACACAAAAATAATAAGAGAAATATGCGAATCTAACAACTTCTCACTGGATTTCGAGCAAATGTTCTCGAAAAATATCGTTAGAAAAGAGTCATTTCGTAGAACATTTAGACTACGGCTTGAAAAAGGGACATAAACCCTAAAATTGACCCTCGAATCGAAAAGTGATGCTACTGGTTGCACAAATGTTTATTTTAAGTTAAAATTATGACTTAATTAACATTGTGGCCTTTACCATTGGTAACATCCCAACTAAAAAAACTCAAAATCGGCCCCTAAATTGTCACTTGAAAATTTTCTTATGAATTAATTAATTCTTTTTATTTTACATTAAAAAAAACGCACTTCATAGTCAAGGTTTTTTTTAATGAAAAAACACATTTCAAAAAATTTTATAACCCAAATTAAAAAAAAAAATTGAAAAAATAAGATAAAATTAAAAAAAATGAAAATAATCCCCAGATGAGGTGATATTGGGAGATACATGTCAAGAGGAGCAGCCAGGAGAGGGCCACCGTCGCTTCAACCACATGACGAAAGTGTCCCCCCCCCCCTCTTGCCACCTTAATGCATTTAAAACCACATTGCATGAGACATGGCGCCATTAATCTTAGTGCGCTCTGCTCTGGCTATCCATCCCTTTGATGGATCAGCGTCATGGCTCTAAATTTACTCTGAGCGTGTGTTGGTTTTATGGATGGAACCAATGACTTGGACACTATGAATTGCACCAGGTGCTTTGGACGCCTCATTCTCCTGTGGTCGGATCCTCTAGAGCTCGGCCTTCCGCTCAGCTGCTCCTAAGCCTTCTTTCATTCTCTCCTATGTGTTTCCGCCCTCAATGTGTCTCAGAGATGTCAAGACAGAGGGTGAAGTCCAAACGAGGCTCGACATGGCAGGCCAAACGACTGCGTCTGGCCCTCCGCCCCCCGCCCGGACCTTACCACAGCTCCTCCTCCTCGTCACCCTCCTCGTCCTCCTCCCTGATGCAGTCAAGCCACAGTCCCAGCAACCTCTTGCCCCTCTCGTCGCCTTTTGCTTGCAGGTTGGCGTGGTTTGATCTCTCAGGGACTTCTCTGGGATTTAACCTAGGCTCCCTCATAGATTTGGCCTCCTCTTCGCAGTCAATCCCATTGCCTCCACCAAATTCGTCGGCCCGCTCACCTTCCCAGTCGCCCCATGCCCTGCTACACTGCGCTCACTCTCAGGGTGATGGCCATGAAGCCAACCAAGGCTCACAGCAACGACCTCACTCCCGCGCTGACTCTGTATTTGAACTGCAAGCAGGCCTTGCAATGCTGCAAGGCCTGGTTTTTGAGTTATAACGAGACTTGGATGATCTACGGTTTTGCATGGAGATTTTTTACGGGAAAGGAACACAATTCTTGCAATTGCTTTCAACAATGCAGGATGTTTGCCACCCTTCAACTGGAGAAGCACATGCAACAGAGGTTGAGCCACCGGTCTTGGCACCAGCTCCACCACATGGGACTTCGGAGGACGCTCCACTAGTCAAGGAGGAGGACGCAACACCAATCGAGGAGGATCCAACACCTCTCGGGGACCCGACACTCGGCGCCACCTCCATGGACGCGTGGCCGCACTACAGCCCTACCACTGGATTTGCATAAGTGTCTCTTATTTTGCTCGGTTGGAGGTTCATATAACTATTGTTTTGCTTCATAGACGCTATAGTGATAATCTGTTTGTGTCAATTACTGTCAAGTTGGTCACCCTCATGGGGCTGCATTTTTCTGTTATATGTCAGTAGAAAGGTCAAGCTGTAATATTTTGGTTTTAAGACTTGTTATGACTGTCAGTTTAAGACTTGAATTATGAAACTGTTCGGTTGGCTGAGCTGGTTTCCCCTCGGGGCAGCTCAATGTTTACAGCCTGGAACAAAAGGATGATACTATAATCTTTGATTTTGGCAGGTTTTTTATACAATCTTACTTACAAAAAAAAAAGAAAAAAAGTAAGCTACAA
>ML829067.1:8976-19754 GCA_009831015.1 Picea engelmannii | reverse complement strand
TTTCAAAACTGTCCCGATGATGTTTGTCGAGAACACAAAAGACACAAACACCATCTCTGCATGTAACAAGAGGAAGACCAATCACCATTTGTTGATTACATAGTTGTTGCAATGAGCGATAGTTTAGATGACCAAACCGCTCAAGCCAAAGTTTGCTCAAGTCATCGCTATCAACAACAAAAACTAATGAAAAAGATGATGACCCAAAGTTGTCAAACTTGTACAACCTGGTAATATCATCAGCAATTCCAGTTGCAAGAACATGCTTAGGATCTTTTAGATTCTTGATTACAACTTGGTGAGGTGAAAACTCTACGGTTTTACCTTCACCTGAATGAGTGATTTGATATACTGATAGAAGGTTACAAGAAAGTCTTGGAACACATAATACATCATTGAAATGACCATTTTCTACTTGAACTGTTCTAGAGCCTTCAACACTAAGAGATCTATCATCASCAACAAATATTTTCTCAGTGTTAGATTCATTTAGAGTAGAAAATATGTCTCTATCCTTAGCCATATGATAAGATGCTCCATAATCAATAAGCCACTTATCAGAAGTAGAAGTAGAAGGTGTATTGAAATCGAAACCAGAAGCAGACAGTGCATGTCCATGAGAAGAAGAAGAAGAAGTAGAATCAATACTGATGTTGTGCTTCTTGATCGCTACTTCTAAAGCTTCCATCTTCTTGAAATATTTGGACTCATTATGACCATCTTTATCACAAAAGTTGCAATGTCTGTCCGTCTTCTTATTTTTATATTTTGCTCCTTTGTCTCCATTCGGAGCAAAAGTTGTCTGAGTGGGTTTGGTACCCTTATATTGCTTGTTGTTGTGGCGAGGATGTTGTTTCTTGGGATTCTTGGGTTTATCTTTCTGCTGGGAAACTAAGGCTTTGTTGGAGGTACCTGCAATGTGGATCACTCCAAGTTGTACAAGCTTATCTTCCTCTCTAATCAAAGTAGCACAAAAGGACTTGTTATCGCACAATTTGTAGAAGGGATGAAAGCTTGAGGTTTGAAGGCCAAACTGGCGTAACAAGAACCAATCCCACCCAATGTCACCACAATGGGATGGTTCTTTCTCTTTAGGGAGGTGAGGCCCAGGGGAGACGTCTTCGGTGACCTGGGGTTTCGAGAAGGAAAAAAGGATTATAAGACAAGTATAAATTCCCCCCCTTCATAAGTCACCACCGAGCAGATAGCCCTGGCTAAACAACCAATAATAAATTAAAACCCCAAAAGAAGTACACCTGCCTAGAACAAAGCAACAATGTTAGGGTCCTAACCCGCACATAGGTAGATTAATATATTTGGATGTAATAAAGGTTAATATTAATAAGGCATTTCAATGAAATAGAATAAGGCGGATGTAAGAAGACCTAATAGAAGCTTCCAGTTCTAGAAGGATCTGCCTCTAGATGCTTCTCTCGATAGACATATTTAGTATAAATAAGGGTCGAGGGTATGAAAACCCTAGCTTGGAGATTATTGTAATAGAGCGCTGCTCAATTGGAGGTTGCCCCCTCGAAGAGGCATGTGAACATTGCTTTCTGAATCAAAGTGTTATTTCTATTGTTGTTCTTATATCATTTATGTATTATTGTGGAGATTATGCTGGATATATTACTGTTATTCTGCCATTTCTAGCATTTTATTTATGTTCTGCATATTTATTATATTTAGTATCTTGCAAGCAGTATCAGAGCACTTTCCTTGGCATAAATTGCGGGAATTTTTTTTTCAGGGTAGAGACGTATTCCGATGTCTTTAAACCACAGAGATCTGTCGTTACGTGCATAAACCCGCGGTTGAGGGATTCATACACGCAGGAAATACAAGTGGTTCTTAAGTGCACATCTGTTGGCCACCCTTGTAACCCCTGTTGGTACCCCTTCGAGTGGTAGCGCATCATACAACACCTGTGTACGGATCGACCTAGATTTTCTAAAGCCCTCTTTAGATAAACCTATCGCCCGCCGGACTGCTATAGTGTCATCGAGAACAACACTCGGGAAGATACCCTTTAGTACCTGGGTAGTCGAGTAGTACGGCTAAGGGTACGGTCTATCCTCCTTAGTTAGTGCCCTGAGATATTGGGTTGAGTACTATTGTTGGACCCCACACATATATCAAAGAGCTATAGCACAGGACAAACCCTTGTCTGTAGAACCCTTGAATACCTAACCCTTGGGGGACAGAAACATAAACAAATTAAAAACAGACCAGATCTATTGCCACGCAACTGTGTTCGGGTTGCCAAGTAAATACACATCTCTTTCTGGTTAAGCATTTGGGGATTTCATCACTGCAGTATTCTTCAGACCAGAGTATAACTCTACAGGTGTTAAAAAGAAAAAAAAAAAGTCTGGAAAATTTTTCACCATTATTTGAGACCTATTCCATTGGATTCATCTCTCCACCCTTATCACTTTCATCCATATAATTTTTCGACAAAATTTTTGACCCCACCCGCCCCTTTTCAATTCACCCATCCTCATGGCCCATACCCATAGCCAAGACCTGGAAGCGCGCTTCAACACCATGCAATCTGGTTTCCTAGAAACCCAAAAAGAAGTGAAACAACTCAGTTCTACTTACTGTTGCCTCCATCAATTCGTCCATCAATGCTACCATAAATACAACCATGCAGTCCTCAATGGAGGAAGTCAAACAAGAACTGACCACCCAACTTGAATCTGTCTTTGCATAACTCTGCACCAAACTGAAGATCCCTACAGATGACCATTTCTCTAAAGCACCTCCAAAGAATGAAGGCGAAACTTCCTCCCATTCCCATACCTTTCAATCCCATCACTTTCAACATGACATACGCCTTCCGTGGGTGGACGTGACCAAATTTGATGGCTCGGACCCCACTGGTTGGGTAACCCAAATGGAACATTATTTCTCTTTATATGGCATTACCGATGACTTGGCCAAACTTCAGTATGGTGTTCTCCATTTAGATCTAGAACGTTGGCAATGGAGAAAAACTTCCCGTCAAGGGTATATTGCTTGGACCCAATTTGTGACTGAGCTTTATGAACGCTTTGACACGGACACCAACCATTTGGGCCTTTTGACAAAGTTGAAACAATCTGGAACAATGGAAGACTTCATAGCTTCCTTTGAACGCCTGTCTTTTCAAACAGAGGGCATGACTAATGCTTTCTTTCGAGAGTGTTTTATTAGTGGCCTCAAGGAGGAGATTTGGGCCCATGTCCTCATGGCTCGACCCTCGACTTGGGTGGAGGCTACTAAAAGAGATAAAGAAGCACAACAGGTTGTATCATCTCAAAACTGAAAACCCTCCTTTATCCCTCTTCCTAAACCCGTCACTCCCACTACTCCCTTCGCCCCATTAAAAATCCAAAAATTGACCAGGGCTGAAATGGATGAACGCCAACTCAAAGGCCTTTGTTATAATTGTGATGAAAAATATTTCCCGGGCCACAAGTGTAAGGAACAAAAGCTTTTTATGGCCATCTCTGAAGATATTTCAGAAGAGGATGTTGAAACTCCCCTTGTGTCTGAGTCACCTGAAATCACTGACATAACCCCTCCCTCAGACCCTCCTGAAGTAGAACCCGTCATTTCCCTCAATGCTCTCACTGGCTTTTTCGCTCCCCAAACCCTCAAGTTAATCGGTTACATCAAGCATCGGAAGGTCATCATTCTAGTTGATAGTGGAAGCACCCATAATTTTATTCATCGCCGCATTGCCCAAGAAACTCATTGCTACATCCATGCTATCAACAATTTCCAAATCATGATTGCCAATGGTGGTTCCATTAAATGTGGAGGGCGCTGTGAAAATGTGCGTCTCCAAATCGGTGACTACCACCTAAAATCCCATATGTTTGCTATCGACATGGGTGGTTGTGACATTGTGTTGGGTGAAGATTGGCTAAGAACTTTGGGTCCCATTCTCATGGATTTTAAAGCATTAACCATGCAATTCGACCAGGAAGGCCACCAATATAAATTCCAAGGCATCATTGTTGGTTCACCTGAGGTCATTAGTTCCCATCGCATGGAAAAGCTACTAAAAAAAGGTCATTCTGGTGTCATTGCCCAACTCCATGCCATTCAAGCAACAGAAACACCCCCGGTGTTGCATGACCTCCAAGCTCTCCTTTCTAGACATCAAATGGTATTTTCCCCTCCCCAAGGCCTCCCTCCTTCCCACGGTGTTCATGATCATTCCATTCCCCTTCTACCTGGAAGCCTTCCTCCCAATATCCGTCCATATCGCCACCCATTCTCACAAAAAAATGAAATTGAGAAAATGGTCCAGGAACTCCTTAATGTAGGCGTTATCTGCCCTAGTACGAGCCCTTACTCTTCTCCTGTAGTCATGGTCCTGAAGAAAGAAGGTTCTTGGAGAATGTGTCCTGACTTCCGTGCCCTCAACAAACTGATCATTAAAGACAAATTTCCCATTCCTGTCATTGATGACCTCCTGGATGAATTGACTGGCGCCCAATTCTTAACTAAACTTGATCTTCGCTCGTGTTATCACCAGACACGTATGAAAGAGGCAGACATTCCCAAGACGACCTTTCGCACTCATGAGGGCTACTATGAGTTTTTGGTCATGCCCTTTGGCTTGTGTAATGCTCCCTCCACCTTCCAAAGCCCCATGAATCATGTCTTTTGTCCCTTTCTGCGTCATTTTGTCTTAGTTTTCTTTGATGATATCCTCATCTATAGCAAAACCTTGACCGACCATCTTACTCACGTGGATCAAGTTCTCAATCTGCTCTCCCAGCACCAACTTTTCCTGAAACAGTCTAAATGTGCTTTTGGTGCCTCAGAAGTAGAATACTTGGGTCATCTGGTTGGCAAGGATGGCATCAGGGTGGATCCGAAAAAAATTGAAGCTATGCAAAATTGACCGCACCCAAAGACTCTCAAAAGCTTGCGTGGATTTCTGGGCTTAACAAGGTATTATCGCAAGTTTGTTAAGAACTACAGAAAGATTGCAGCACCTCTCACTACTCTCCTAAAAAAGAACTCTTTCACTTGGACTCCAGCCGCTAGTCAAGCTTTTTAAACCTTGAAGATGACCATGTGCACCACTCTTGTTCTGGCCCTTTCTAATTTCACAAAGACCTTTGTGTTGGAATGTGATGCCTCAGGGAAAGGAATCAACATTTCCCTTATGCAAGAGGGTCGACCTTTGGCCTTCACCAACAAGCAAATGTCTGAAAGGAATCTGGGCAAACCCATTTATGAAAAGGAAATGTTGGCTATTCTGCATGCCGTTGAGCTGTGGCACCCTTATCTCTTGGGGCAACGCTTCCAAATCAAGACCAACCATCAAAGCCTCAAATACTTTCTGGAACAACGCATTTCCTCCTAGGAGCAACAAAAATGGGTGACTAAGCTCTTTGGATATGATTACAAGATCATTTACAAGAAGGGAAAAGACAATGTAGTGGCGGATGCACTGTCCCGAAAATATGAAGAAGAAGGATCCCTTTTTTCTCTTTCCTTCATTGTACCTGATTGGCTCCAAGCTGTGCGCCAGGAATAGCTTCAAGATCCCAAAAATTCGCATCTGATCCAGCAATTGCAGACCAAAGCTCCAGCTCCCCTAGGGTACTCTTGGCTCCAGGATGAGCTTCGATACAAAGTCTGTCTGTATTTAAGTAAACAATCAAAGCTTAAATCCACGGTACTTTCTGAGCTTCATGCTACACCCACAGCGGGGCATTCAGGGTTCACCAAAACATATGACAGAGTCAAATGTTCTTTTTTCTGGGATGGTATGAAACAGGACATCCGTAATTTTGAAGCTGAATGTGAGGTGTGTCAACGCAACAAGGGAGAAACAGTCAAATCTCTGGGCACACTACAACCGCTTCCGATTCCATCGGCTATTTGGAAGGATATCTCTATGGACTTTACTATCGGCTTATCCAAATCAGCGAATAAATCAGTCATAATGGTAGGTGTGGATCGCCTTTCCAAGTATTCTCATTTATGCGCTCTTCAACACCCATTTACTGTATCCAGGGTGGCTCAACTTTTCATGGACCAGTTCTTCAAGCTTCATGGCATGCCTCACTCTATTGTTTCTGATCGTGACCCAACTTTCACAAGCAATTTTTGGCAAGAACTGTTTAAGCTCCAAGGCACCCAATTGCATCTCAGCACAACTTATCATCCCCATAATGATGGTCAAACGGAAGTTGTCAACAAGTGTTTCGAAACATATCTGAGGTGTTTTGCTTAAGAAAAACAACATCAGTGGGCTCAATGGCTACCCTTAGCCGAATGGTGGTACAACACTTCCTACCATATAGCTACTCGCATGACTCCTTTTGAAGCAGTATATGGACAGAAGCCACCTTCAGTTCTCTTATACTTACCGGGTACCTTGAAGGTCCAGGCGGTCGACCAAACACTTACAGTTCGAGAGGATATTCTTCGTACCCTTAAAGAGAACTTGGTCATGGCACAAAATCACATGAAGCAATAAGCAAATCAAGGTCGCTCTGAACGTCAATTTGCAGAAGGGGATCAGGTGTTTCTGCGACTGCAACCATACAAGCAAACTTCCCTCAAGGCCGAGCATTGTTAGAACCTAACGCCTAAATTTTATGGTCCTTATACAGTTCTCAAGCGTGTGGGACAAGTCGCATATCAATTAGCTCTTCCCAGTCAGTCGAAGCTACATCCAATTTTCCATGTTTCATGCTTAAAGAAGGTGATTGGAACTTGGTGCCAAATTCAAACCAACTTTCCCGAGTTAGCTTAAGAAGGATACATTTGGCTACAACCAGAAGCAGTTTTGGACCAGCGTGAGCGTCGCCTGCGTCAGAGAACCATCAAGGAAGTGTTGGTCCAGTGGAAAGATACGAATCCAACAGATGCCACTTGAGAACCAACTACCATTCTGCAACAGTTTCCTCATCTCAAGCCTTGAGGACAAGGTTGTTTTAAGGGGGCGGACATGTTAGGGTCCTAACCTGCACATAGGTAGATTAATATATTCGGATGTAATAAAGGTCAATATTAATAGGTAGAAAAATACTTACAATTCACCAAGAAATATCAACACAAATGCTGGTTGTAACACCTTCCTTCAAGAGAAATGCCAAAACATGCCAAAATAATCCTCCTTCAACAAGTGCACATCACTAGATCAACCAGTAACCCAAGAGAGAACGCAAATCTCAGACCTCACTAAGAGCTAATCAGGGGACACTGCCCTGGCATGGTGACCAGTGGTGACAACGTTACTCACAAGTATTTTCACAGAAATGAGAAGGTTGGCTCGTGATGAGATCCCCTTTACCTTGCCCATGCAACCAGGAGTCACTGCCCTGGTGTGGTGACCAGCTAATGGCAATGTCATACTGTTAGATACCCACGGACCTAAAAGGCTGGCTCGTGATGAGACCCCCTATCCTCCTGTTAGGCCTTGTTTTATTATTTTTTCGGGTCCCTCTTGTTTCTTGCTGAGAAGCTTTTTATTTCTTTCTCGGGGATCTCTTGGCGAAGCATCTTGAGGTTTTATTTTTTAGGCTTTTATCTTTTACCAGCTTGCTTTTACCTTCTGGGCCTTTAGCCCCTTCTTCCCACGAGATAAGGTACAATCGTGAAAATAGTTCAACCCAATGTCTGGACAAGTGGAAAGGGATAGGTGAGCGGGAAAGAAGATGGAAAAGTGGTACTATGATGGGAGCGGACGATGGCTTTTTAGAAATTCCCCCAGTGGAAAACTAAAACGTACAGACACGGGCTTGCTAGGGCACCTTGTCAATCCCCCCAAACATGGTCAAGTGGTCAAGTGTAAGATCCAAACAGTTGTTAGAAATAAAAGGAATCAGATGCATACATTCAATGGTTTTGATGATCAAAGTGACACATTCCATGATACCCAGACTAATTACCTCATGGAGCAAGAACCTTCTCAGACACAAGACCAAGCCGATGGGGATGGATGTTGTTGTTGCTGACAAGATAAAGATGCTGGAAGAAAGAAAAGGTGGGCCTTCCAGGGCCATGCTAAAGTCAATCCTTCTCTCGGTACTCCATGTCTAGGACCCGTGGGCCTCGAGACATGATCTCCTAGTTATCCCTGAAATTGGGGGATAACATGACTCGAGAGTGGGTTTTTCATAAGCTTTCCCTAGAGCCTCTCTCATGCCATAAAAGGTAGATACAAGCACATAATATGCACTACCTAGCTGAGAAAGAATAAGATAGATGCAACGCTCTTCCTCCATTTTTATCTTACATTCTTCACATAAAATTATGAGTGTTTTAAACCTAGATAGATAGTTTCCAAGGCAAGAAAAAACACTTGGACTCAAGGTCAGTACTTGATTTTCTAACTGTTGTGCTCGAATAATATTGATTTACCAAACACAGATTCAATCTTTTACCAAGCTTATTCGAGGTCATCAATTTCTAGAAGGTGGTATCTTAAATCAGGAGAGATGGACATTCTGATTAGTCCACGTGCTTCGTCACACCTATTAGCCCATTTGGATTTCTTATTATCATCAGTGGGTTCTTTTTCATTTCCCAAGGTAATCTGGTACAAGCCTTTACTTTTTGATAAATCTTCCATATGAGATTTCCATTGGAAGTAGTTGTTGTTGGTAAGCAAAACATTACTTGTAGAAGCCATATTAAATATGCAGATAATATGGATTGAAAAACTGAAACTGATGATCTAGATGGAAAGAGATCAAAAAGTTATGCGGTTTTAAAAGAAACGGCACTGAAAACAGACTTTGGATGTGAGAGTTATGCCCTTTTAAAAAAAGGCATAAACGGTAACCAAATGACCACGTGATAGTGTAAGCTGATTTATGAAGTGACCCACTTTTATAAAGAGAAGTGGGGATCACTTTTACAATGAAGTTACTTTATAACTGAAAAGTTGCATGCAAAATAAATAACTCTAAAATAAAATATTAAAGCTACTTATAGCAATTCACTTTTATACTTGAACTGAAATACACTTTAAAATTTTAGCATGAATTTTTTCAAAAAAAATTAACAAAAGAGAGACTTGAACTCAAGACCTCTTACTTAATAAGGTAACTTTTAACCAAATTCAAAATGAGGATTGTAATTATACAACTTTTAACCAAATGATCTAGCAAAACATATTGTGATGTTTAGAAGGAGGATTGGGGGTGTTGTTGTTGAAGACGGCCTTGGAGAGCGTGCTAAAAAAAAACTCTTTTCACACAAGAAAGAGATTTCGCTTCTCGATGACAAGAAGGGTTAGATCTCAGTTAGCTTACCCGAAAGATGCACCTTTTCCTATATGTTCCTGATTTGCCGAGATCACACAGGGCATGGGGAAAAGAGTATACGCATATCTAAAAGAGTAGAAACTCGGAAATAAATAATACAAAACCGAAATAAAACCAAAATACTACTTTGCAAAAATTTAAAAAATGTGTATTCAAGCTTTATACCTCAAGATCTGACTGTAATGGTCGTATCTTGGGCAAACATAAACATTTTTGAGTGAAACGAAAAGTGTTCCTAAATGAAATGTGTGCTCCAGACGCAGTGGAACAATCCTCTCAATCCATAAATGTACGAAAATGATAGAAAATGGAAATGAGACAACTCGGCTTGATGATCTCGATCTACAACAGGAGCGGGTCTTCAAACAGGCTCTAATACCATGTTCGACAACACATGTATTCGAACAGAGGATGAACATGTTTAGTAAACACTCACATAACCAGATCAAATATCAACACATCGTTGTTTTCACGTGGTAAAACCCCTACGAGGAAACATCTGTTAATATTATGGTAGTTGCGGGAGGTATTTACCTCCACGTGTAAACCTGATGAGAATAGAAGACTCCAGAAAGCAAGAGAAAACCCTAATGCATTGGCTAATAACCCTAGAAGTCTTGGCAGCTCAAGAAGATAATTTATATTAGGTTATTAGCCTCCAAGAGAAGAAGTCGGCTAGAAATAATAATAATATACTGAACAGACACATATCCAGAAGGAGAAGTCAGCCCCAACAAATCTGGCAGAACCACTATAAATACAGGGCGCTAGTTCTCATTTGACACATCTCATAATTGCAGAGAGCAACTGATGCGCATTGCAGTTCCCAGTTTGGTGCGCACATGTGGAGGAGAGCTGCAGGTGCAGCTGCTGCAACAACAAGTTTCAGTGTTGGCTTGGATTATCTCTTGGCTAGGGTTTGGACTATCTGATCAGCTATTGTTGGTGCGTTATCCCTGGAGGAAGATGCGCTATACCTTGTTTGGCTATCTAGCCTAGGGTTTGCTTCTGGAGTAATTCTTAGTCAAGGTTAAGGTGCTCGGAGGGTGGCTTCGGCCTATGGTTGGGTGACGAGGGTATCGTCAATGGTAAAACGAGCATACAATCTTCTATATTCTAATAGGTTATGGGCCCACCCTCCTTCATTCAGTCTAAATGCTGGAAGGAAACATAGCCGCTAGGATATTGAGCTCGCTGAGGAAATGCCACTAGGGTTACTAGCAGAAGCAGATCCCAAGACACTGTCGCTAGGGTTACTAGCAGGAGCAGTTGCAAAAACCCTAATCCTCTCGTTGAGGAACCTTAAGTGAAGAGATTGACCTAATCTCCAGACAGATCAATGTGCCCTAGCCTAGCACATCTCCTGATACTCTCAGCAAGCCAAGACGTGAAGTTTGAATTTCTGGTCAAATCTAGGGTTTGACCAAGTCAAGCAAGCCATGACGAACTCTATGAAGTCTGAGAACAAGTTAGATGGAGCCTCTAACT
>ML829066.1:54499-81982 GCA_009831015.1 Picea engelmannii | reverse complement strand
TAGATGTTTGTTATTGTTTCAGGAATATGATTTTGAAATCATAGTAAAAACAGGGAAATTGAATGCAAGACTAGATCATCTATCAAGAATTACTAATCACGAGGAGCCAAGGAACTTGGAGGATAATTTTCCCGATGCTAACTTATTTTCTGTTCATGTTTCTGATGATTATTTTGCTGACATTGTTGGATTTTTAAGCATAGGAATGGCTCCCAAGGAATTTACTATTGCGCAGAAAAAACCATTGGTAGTTCACATTGCAGACTATGAGCTGATTGAAGGTCATTTACACAATTTAGGCTCAGATGGAATTCTAAGAATATGTGTGATGGAGCATGAATGCTCCATTGTGCTAGAAAAAGCACATGAATGAATAGATGGAGGTAACTATGTAGGAAATCCTACAACATAGAAGGTGTTGCATGCAATATTATGGTTTTCTACGGTAAATAAGGATGCAAAGGAATAATGTCAGACCTGTGATTTATGTCAGAGGGTGGGAAAACCATATAGAAGGGATGAAATGCCACTTATTCCCCAAGTAACATTACAAGTATTTGATAAATGGGATGTGGATTTAATTGGTCCCATTAACCCACCATCAAGGAGGTCAGGAGCCAAATACATCATCACTACAACAAAATACTTAACCAGATGGGAAGAAGCATCCCCAGTGAAGGATTGCAGTGCAAAAACTCTAGAGCGATTTCTCTTTGAGAACGTGGTGACCAAATTTGGATGTCCTAGAATTTTGTTGAGTGATTAGGGAACTCATTTTATTAATAGTAAAATCAGAGCTTTGAAAAAATAATTCGAGATACATCATTAGAATAACACACCATACCAACCCCGGGCAAATGGTATAGTAGAATATTTTAACAAGATTCTAGAAAATGCATTGACAAATATCTGCAATGTGAATAGGGATGATTGGGATTTGAAGGTAGAAACAATGTTATGGGCTTACAAGACTACATGGAATAATCTTACAGGACAGACACCATTCAAACTGGTGTATGGGTAGGAAACAGTGGTTCCATTGGATTATTTAGTACCTAGTTTACACATTGCAACAATCACCAACATGACAAAATAAGGTGTTGCATAGGAAATATTGGATCAGTTGATGGAGATGGAAGAAGGCAAAATTTAAGTAGGCTTTGACCAAGAATTATAGAAAGAAAAGGATAAATCTTAACATGATAGGCACATAAAGAAGAAAAGATTTAAGGAAGGCGATCTAGTTCTCTTTTATTACACCAGGTATTTACAACACCCTCGAAAGTTCAAGATGCGCTGGTAAGGGTCTTATCAGGTAGAGGCCATCATAGATGGAGGTGTTGTGCAAATGAAAGATAATGTAGGGAAGAATCTCATAGGACTAGTGAATGGGAGTTGAGTAAATTTGTATCTAGATAGTCGACCTAACAACCTAAGGTAAAAATAGAGAGAGAAGGTATGATTTTACATATTGTATATAGTAGATGTTAGAAGAAAAAGAAAAAATCCCATAAAAAGAAGAAATATAACAAAAATATAGAAGAATATTAGAGGGTTTTGATGTAATAGATTTGTTAGAATTAACAATGTGTCGTAGAAAAACCAGTGTTGAGGACACGGTGCGCTAGAATGTAGTTGATAGACACAAAAAGTGTAGCACGCAGGAAAAAGTGAAAAAATGAAAAATTTTCAGTGAGGAACAACTGTAAGTATGCCCTCCAGCTATAAATTCAAAAAAATGGGGGAAATACAGTGATTTGTGTTTGTTTCTAAGGAGAAGAAAAAAGAGTGAAAGTTAAGCATGAGAGAGTGAGAATTTGTGATAGAAAGTGGATATTTGTACTTCAGCAGCCTAGATTTTAGCTGGATGTCGCCACTAAGAGTTGGAGCGTTGAGTAGGGTCAGAGGAAATTAAATAACCAGTTCTCGAGAGGCACAAATAGGGATAGGGGGCATGCCAATAATCATGTATGTCGATGAAATTCATATGCTATATTATGAAGTTGCTACCATGAAGGTCGAGGAGGAAGGAAACCCATCACAGGAGGTCCGACAGCCTGAGGAGGAGGTGGAAAGGATAGAGTGTGATGTGTCGAGAGGGAAAGGGACACAATAGGAATAACATGCCATGGGTTCAGTCCAGTAGGGCCTAGACCCAGAAGAAGAGAAATAAATAGAGCACGAGGGCATACCAAATATTGGGGCATCATCCCCACAAGGGAAAAATAAATCCTGAGTTGAAAGCAACGTGCAAGGAGTTCTACACACACGGGAAGAATTGAAAATTGTCATGCCAAAAATCCCAGAGGGAGTAAAAGAGGATGATGAGATGGTAGGAGGAGTAAAAACCATGAAGTACTTGAACCATGACATGGCAGACACAGTCAAATTCCTAGATTTGGTGCAACATAATTATATGGAGTGTACATGAGAGGTCCCATTAGGTGTTCCACTATTGGATCCCTCGCAGTGGATTATGGGGCACTACAACATAGGAATAATGAATTTGATGGATATACCGCACTTTGGGCGCGGTAAGCATATCAATGGATGTGTGAAACAACTCCTAACAAGGGTGCATGGAGGAATTTTGTGGATGGATAGGACAGACTACATATCGATGTGGATTTGATTGTAGCTATCACTGGGCTACCCATGAATGGGGAGAAGTCAGAGAAATACCTATAATATAAAACTAAGGCAAAGGCCATCTCCGAGGAAATCAATGTGAAGTATAGCACGAATAGAGAAAATCGGGGAATGAGGATTAGCGACATCAATGATACTGCAACGAGATTTGCTACAAGGATGCTAGGGTGAAAATTAATGCACAAGTGCAGGAAAGACGAAGTAACAGCAGGGGTGGTAGTGTTTGTAGTGCAGTGTGTGAAGGGGAGCTCGATGAGATGGGACCCTTATTTACTCAATTATTTCCTAGAATATTGTAAATACATGCAAGAATGGGGCACTGAGTTCTACTAATCATGGTTACTCATCCTCATTGAACTTATAGGGTGCAAAGAACTGTAATATAACATGTTCCCATAGAGAGTAGGAAGTGTGGCGCAACTCGCTACACTTCTCTTAGGAGCACAACAGACCCAAAGATGAAGAAAGTGAACAATGATGTATTCACACTATAATTTTCAGAGATCCAAAACCACTTAGCCAACACATGGAGGATTTCTAAGATAGTCCAAGAGGTTGGACAATTTGCTAAATTTTAGGTAATGCGTCATAGCATGTGGTTGTAGATGAAGAGGGACCTAGCCAAGGAGTGGCTACAACTGAGATATTGTGTGACGATGCGAGATATACAAATGGAGGTCCAGGACTGTCCTTATGAATGGAAGGTGCCATTAATTCCAAGGATAGTGTTAGGATGACAGACTCAGACATAGAAAAAAACATTCTCTGTGCAACAAACAAGAAGAAATGGTGCGAGAAAAAAAAGGAATTCTGCACAAGGTCCCTTATGCACAGAGAAGACACCAATAGATACAACAAAAAAGGTGTGTTTGGGAGAAGAAAGGATAGAGACACATGATATCCATATGGAGGAAGAAAGTTTTCAAGAGATAGGAATGGATAGACAGATGCCAAAGACATATGATCCATTATATGCCTGAAGGAAGAGGAAAGTGGAGAAAGAAAGTGGCTCTAGGAAGAAGGCAAAGGCCCATAGAACACCACTTCATACATCACTAACAATAGATGATGTTAAACTAGTGGTCGCAATAGTTGAAGATCAACTATTAAAGGTGTGGGAGAATTATGAGAAGCATAAGGCTTCAATTTTGGCACAGGCACAGGAAGTGAAAACTGCATTGGAGTAGTTGAGGACCAGGGCATAGTAGCCACAAAAAGATAAACAAAAAAAAACTAGGGAAGGTATGCTTGTTGGAGAAACAATGCAAATCACGATGCAGGGGAGTGCCAATTTTATAATAACACCTGAGATGTTGTTCATCAATGAGGAGGAAGCACAACCCTTGAAGGACACTGAGACATTGGACTTGGCATTGGCCAATATCCCAATGAAGGTGTTGTATAAATTACATATTAGTTTCATGTAATATATTCATTCCAGGGCAAGGAATAATGAGACAAACTTACAAATAACATAGGAAGAGAACATCACACTAAAGGAAGAAATCAACCAAGAAGGTCAAGAAAATAAGATAGCATAGAAAAAGGTATGATAGATGGCGAATTACATTGGTGCAGTATTCCAAAACATCTTGTACATTGTAGAGTCCGAACAAGTATCTTCTTAGGAAAAGATGAAGAAAATAGCGTAGGCCTTGGTGCAGTACAAAAGAAAAATAAGGGAGTTGTAGGAGCGCGCAGTACCCAATACTCCTCTAGAAGTCATAGCGTAGTGAGAGAAAGACACAACATCGTCTGCAGATAATATAGCTCAAATGATACATAATATGACAGAGTTGTTGGAAATAAGTGATAAGGTATGGACACAGATCTTAGAAGATGGGAGCTTGCAAGAGCTGGAAGGAATGGAAGATAGAGTGCATGTAGTAATGGAATATTTAAAATAGTGACAAAATACAATTCTATTACCCGAGAAGATCAATACTGCGACAGATATGAAGAGCCTACAGGCAGAGGAGAAGGTAGTTCTGGCAGCGAAAATCACAAGATGGGCTTAATTGGAGCCTCTGCAGGAAAATGAAGAACAATTGGTCATGGACATTAACGTAAAAAAATCAAGAGTAGTGAAAATAGGTTTGGAGGGAGGAGAAATATTGAGACCTCTAGTCATCGCGCAGATGGTAGAAGACCTGTCGGAGAAGAGAAACTAGGACTAGGAGCAATTCCAACAAATAACATAGATGTATCACGCACTGGAACAGGCAATGAAAGACATAGGAGTTAGTGAGTGACACAGGATGAGTCACGATGTCAATGTTGGGGGCCTGTTAGAGCAAGACAATTTTGGGAAACAATAAAAGAAGCGTCAGAAAATAGGTAAGCGTGTCGGAAAAAGAGGAAAATAAGTGCCAAGAAAATATGTTACAAAGTGGACAAACTGTTGTGGAGAACTTAGAAAGTGGACAAGTGTCGACTTGGAGAATGGTTGGATCATGGACCAATTGAGATTAATTCAAGGGGAAATTGGACAAACCTAACCCACTTAGGGTTAGAGATTTTGTAAGGGATTTGTCCCATTTTTGTGTATACGTATGTAAGAACCCTGGTTAAATAGTTTCATAGGGTTTATTAAGTATAGTTAATTAAATAATTAACTGTCCTAATGTGTATTAGTTAAGTAATGATTAACTATTAATAATATTATTTATTTATTTATTGTTTAATAAATGTCGATTAATTAATTAATTAATTACTTAACACATTCAATGATTTGGGTAATGAATTAAATGGCTTAATAACTTTAAATTATTTATTATAATACTTTATGTATGCAGGGGGGGAATGAAGCATTTAGTGGAGGGATAAGGTAATAAATGGTAGGATAAGGTAATGAATGGAGGAATAAGGTGGGTGGCATTAAAGGAAGGTAGGGAGTTGGTGAATGGGGGGAGATATGACTAGGCAAAGGCTTTATGTACGCATTCTCATGAACATGTGATGGTTATTTAAAATTATTAGCATGTTGTTATTTAAATTTCTGCTGCTTATATGCTGAATGAAAGAAATTACTTATTTTTTATGCGTCGAAGTAATCTTATCTATTTAAATTTATGAGTTTTAATAGGCTTAATTAAATTTGGTTCCTACACATGGTATCAGAGCTTCAGTTTGAAGCATTGGAGCCTTAAGGGCCTACCTACCCACCTACCCAACTTAAGAATGGAACTGTACCCACCCAAAAATTTAAACAACCCTAAAACCCTTTAGTTAGATGAAAATCCAAGTTCCAGCTCCACCTCCGCCTAACCTGCAAGCCAAGCACAATTTGTTTTTTAACACAGATCTATATATAAATAATATGCACATTAAAAATATACAAGGCATAATAATATACTAATTGAAGTGTTAAATCAATTTTAACACTTGTTTCAAATAAACCAACCTATGTAAATGAATACATTTATATATATATTCTGCTCGGGAATGTATAAACAGGTTTATAAATAAACAAGCAAACTTTTCACCTTCTTCCCAACAGAGGTAGCTATGTGCTATGAACCTTTGAAAATGCTCTCAAGGTCCATGTACTGGATGCATAGGTACAAACATTTCATACACCTATTACTCTTAGCTTGCATATATCCTTGACTACCACACTATCTTAAATTGGCAAATCTTAAATAAAAGGGAATAAATTATTGGTTTGGCTAAAGGTTGATAAGCACTTTAGTTCATTTCAGTGTAGCTAGTCTTGTTGAACTACTGCCTTCCAAAAATTGATATCATTTATAGTTCTATTGTTGGAATAATTATGACTAATATGTATTTTGTGTGAAAACAAGAATAAAATAGAAAGGTGCAACCAAAGTTGAAGGTAAAGACAAGAACTAATGGTTGTAATGACAGTTGTAATACCCCCTAATGCACACAATCTAGTGGTTGTAATGACAACAGTAATAACTACCAGCATACAATAAACAAAGTCGGCTCCAAGGCCCTCCTAGCCTCACGATTTTACCTCCAGCCCTGCTGTTTAGAAAATATGGCACTTAACCCTCCTCAAAACATAGGGATTTATGCAGAGACTCCTTGTCAATGTAATGCGGCCGCTCCTGATATATTCCAGCCACACGATCTACCAAGAAAGAGGAATCATCCCCCTCAGAGATGCACCATCAAACCTCCTAGAACACGTGAATCAAAGTGCACCTGCAGTCATACAACACACAGGTTAGCATTACCACTAGCAACACTTCAATGCAACACAAGTTTCGATCCAAGCACCAAATCCCAGTGCCCAAGACCAAGCGCTATACGAAGGGAGAAACCCACCAAGTGAATATTATAGTGTAATACAGTGCGCAAGAACTCACACAGCCGAGGAGAGAGAGCCCACAAGGAGCGTAGCAATTTTCACTATGCGTTCACCTGCACAACACGGCCTACAAAACCAAGCACCAAACCCATGAGTCATTTGTGCTCAACGCGTAGGGTAGGAGCCACAGACTAAGAACTAAGCAAATTCACATGGAGGAGGATCTAGGGGGCACATGTACAAAGATTTCTTTATTGTATCAGGTCTTGTATGAATATCCAATTATTATTATTAATCTCAAATAGGTCAAGATAGAAAAAAAAATCAACTCGCGAACAGGTTTGCAAATCTGTTAAGTAGTTGTTCAATGGAGTGGATAACTATTAGCTGGCGAACAGGTAGATGTTCGATGGGCTGGATAATTATTAGATTCAAAAGGAATGGCACAATAGATGAGAAAAACAGGCCGAAAATCCTCTCAATCATGTAGAAGCATTTAAACCCAGATGTACATGAATAAAAGAAGGGGGATTTGGGGAGAGCAATTCAATTAAGCCCGAGGATTTGCAGATCTCTTAACAAGAGGGAAATATTGAGAAAAGCACATGAACGAAACCTGGGAAAACATATCTCCCAGTAGCAAATTGGAAGAGGATGGCTTGAAAAAAAAAAGATCATTGATGCGCACATAAATGAAGGAGAACAGATGATATACAAAGTAGGTTATCCCAGATGATTGACAAGTAGAAAGAAAGACGATTGTATGGCCAAAATTGAATACAAATTGCAGACATGAAAATAATATTGTTAGAACAATGATAAGCCACCGTGTCATCTACATGCTTCCAAAGTTTAAACGTTAGATTTCTACTTGTGTTCATTTGAAAATGAAAGCGAGGTGCTCTAAAGCTCAAAGCAAAATGGTGGTGCATTGGTAATAGGGTTGGTTTCATTATAAACTAAAACCACGACTCTACAAATCATCAAAACCAGTAAAATAAAACGAAAACTTCATTTATTTCATTAAAAGAGAAACCAAAACATACTTCTCGGATGTTTCAGAGATAAAATTCATTGAAAATACAACAGACAATATTCCATTTAATCAAGAACCCACCAAAACATATTTGGGACTGCTATTCAACAAAACTTGAAAATGAAAAGCCCACGATACAACAAGCCAATGCCCAAGTCAAACACCAAGCCATAGAGGAATGAGGGAATGCGCTACTGTGATTGACGCGCCCTCCATTCCTGGAACTCGAGTTACCATGGTCGACCTAGCAGGGAGATGGCTATGGCCGCCGGTCTCATCCTTCACCCTGAACGCTTAAAAAAAATGAAATGTAAAGAGGAGAAGGGTAGGTTTTGAAGAGATGAAAAGGAGGAGATTAGGGTTAAGGGATGAGCACCAGAGAGAGGGGGCACGTGGGCCTCATGCGAGGACCCACTGCCCGACCTTAGATATTGTTTGTATTATTATTATTTTTTATTATTTTATTTTTATGTTATTTATTCTATTTTGTTTTAAATTACGTTGAATTATTAAAATGTGTTATAAATTACTTGTTTTAATTGTATTTTAAATTTTACAATGATTAATTCCAATTTAAAAAAAAATAAAAATTAATTTCAAATTTTAACTTTATTACAAGCATTAATAATATTAATTAAATATTGATTAATGGATTAAATGACTAGTGGCTAATTAATTAAACGATTAAATGATTAATAAGAAGGATTAATTAATTAAATGATTAATTAATTAAAAAGTGTAATTAACATAACATATGATTCGAATAAAATTTATATTGGATTAGATTAAATTTGGGTTAGATTAAATTTTGTTGGAGCAGATGGGTTTTGAACCCACAACCACTCACTATAGTCCAAGCCTTGGAAAACAGCCAAACACCAACGCGCCACACATGAGTCGTTATAAAATAAATTATTATACATAAATAAATTAATAATCATAAAATACTATCCCGAAGTATAATCTCCAATTATCCATGTTAACCAAACACTGAGTTTCGTGCCCTCAACCACCGAGACAAGCACCAAGTCCCTCCATTCCATTCCACCAGTAAAATCCAAGTGCTAAGCTCCAATGCCCAAAATCCACTCTACAATCCTAAAGATTCGCACCTGTAGCCACCAAGACACAAAATTCAACGCATATGTACAATGCACCAAGGAAAGCTCACGAGTCAAGCATTGAAGGATAAACTTAGACTCATTTCATCGAAATTATGTTGGAAGTCACCTTAATTAGTTGTAAATGCAAAGTATAAGGACTTAGAACAAGATAAACAAGAGGGGGCTTCATGCGCACTAGGTAGGTAAGTTAGAGAAATTGGCTAGTATGGTCCAAAGCTAGCATAGCTACTGGGTGAGGGAGTCAATAGTTTTCTTAGGTGAAGAAATAAATCTTAGACACTTTAGCCCTTACCTAGACACCTCCCCTAAAGAGAGTAACGTCTGTTTATAGACAAGTAAAAAGAAACTTACGCCTAACCCTATTTTCTAGTTAAGTTGCACAATGAGAAATGTCCTTGAAATCACCCTGACAACTTTGGTTGATGCAGGTTAAATCAAACAAGATGGTTAGGACTCAAGGGAATCAAGGCAGAGGAGCATTGTTGCAGGCACCGCCAACACCACCTCCACCATCGCTCGAACTAGCTCTCATACTGCGCTCTTTGGAGGCCATAAATGATACTTTAAAGGGGCGACAACCAGTAGGGATCAAAGTGGCACCTCCACCATATGGAATGGGTAATATAGAAGTGTCAAGGGATTCAGGGGGAGGACCTCTGCCCAAATACATCACTAGAGAACTGCAGAAGATATAACTTTTGAATTTTGTCGGGGGTCGCGCCAATGAACGCGTAGAAGCATGGTTGGAAGGCATGACAAGGTGTTTTGCCTTAAGGGACTATGTATCCACCTCAAAGGTGAAGATAGCAATTTTTCAGTTGAGAGACAATGCCTTGAACTGGTGGGGCAACCCAGAAAGGAAACTGCATCTTACCCCAGACACCGTATCTTGGGAGCTTTTCGAGGAGAGGTTCCGAAGGAAATATCTGCTAGCTTACTATGAGGAACAACAGGTAGGAGCGTTTCATGCTCTAGTATAGGAAAATAGAATCGTAGAAGAATATGAGATTAGGTTTATGGAATTGGTCAAGTATGTTTCATATATGGATAATGATCAATGAGAGACATGACACTTTGTCTATGAGTTGAACCCTAAGATAAGGGCTATGGTGCGGATGTGGAAACTGTCTTCAATAGCGGAAGCTGTGGAAAATGCACGTTATGCGGAGGAACACATGAAATTAACTTGAGGTACGAGACCAACCTTTCCACATCATCCTGGATTTGTAGGGAAGGACCCTAGGACATTTCCCAGGGGAGGGGGCTCAAGGCCACCTCCATATGGTAACAAATTTGCACCAAGGACAGTAGTTGTAGGGATTTCAATGGCAGCGAGTGCAGCATCTCGTTCATCACCAATGATGCAGGCAGGTCCACGACAATCTCAGGGAACAACTAGCAGGGGCAAGGGTTCTAGGGGAAGGAACTCATTTCAGAGACAGTCACAGAATAGTGCGCAGGTTCAATCTCGTGTTACCTGTTGGGGATGTGGAGGACCCCATTACTAGCGTGACTGCTTAGAGTTACAATCAGGATTTGTGCATAGAGAAGGAAAGGCCCCGATGGGAAGAGCAAGTAGCAGCCACCGGATTTACGCAGCGGTTAATAATCGCCAGGTCGAAAATCAATCCACGATGGTGGATGTAAGTTTTAA
This sequence comes from Picea engelmannii, assembly GCA_009831015.1. Lineage (NCBI taxonomy): Eukaryota > Viridiplantae > Streptophyta > Pinopsida > Pinales > Pinaceae > Picea > Picea engelmannii. The sequence continues at coordinate 71,243 of ML829066.1, read as the reverse complement.
ATATGCGAAGTAAAGCAATGCATATAGATTCTTAAGAAAGACATAAATTAATCAATGGCTCATACACAGAGTACACAGAGATTTTATACCAGAAACCCTCAACCGGGAAAACCTTTCTTATATTCATTATATTGAATTTCACCATTCACCATACAATGTATACAATGTTTTTAGGTATTTCGTAGATACCAAAACCCTAATCCCTTAATCCAGGATTAATTTACAAATCCGCTAAAAATAGCAAAAAACGCCCACAAAAAAAATTTGGGGCGCTGCCTCGAACCCTGCACGTAACCAGGGCGGGGCATACCTGCCCCCCCCTGGGACCCCCCTAGGAAAACGCCCGATGCACACAACAGAGCTCTACTGGTAGGGATCGTCATATGCAGTTGTGGTATCTGACGCACCCACACACACACATGCAAAGAATATAACACATATACCCAACAATGGAGTCATCAGGTATGCTAAATCATATCAACGTTAAGATTTTATTTGATGTTGGTGCTACAGATAGTTTCATTTCACCATCTGCATTGGAAAAGAGTGGGTTGGTAGCCTATGAGCATGATGACTTTAAACAAGTCGAGATGGCTTCAGGGGAAAAACAAGCGGTAGGACCTAGTGTTGATAATTGTATAGTAGACCTAGGAGTGTGTACTACCAGGTTGAAGGTATACGTCACCGCTCTCAGAGCATATGACCTAATCATTGGAATGGATTGGTTAGCATCTCATCGAGCTTTGGTAGATTGTTTTGCAAAGAGGGTGCTTTGTGTCGATGATGAGGGAAGACCAGTAGAGATCCAGGGTGTATAGAGAAAAGTGTCATTACGCTTTATATCAAATATGAAGGTTAAGAGATGCTTGAGACAAGGGTGTCGACTTTATGTAGTGGAAGCAGTGAATGAAAGGAAGGGACCTTCATTGGATCAGTACTCGGTATTTTCATAATTTTAGGATGTTTTTTCGAACGAGTTACTAGGGTTACCTCCTGAGAGGGAGCTTGATTTTACCATTGAGCTAAAACCTGATGCAGAACCAATTTCCAAAACTCCGTATCGGATGACAGCACTAGAACTTTGTGAATTGCAAATGCAGTTGAAAGAGTTACTGGAATTAGAGCTAATAAGGCCCAGTGTTTCACCTTGGGGTGTACTAGTAATTTTTGTAAAGAAGAAGGATGGATCCTTATGACTGTGTATAGATTACAGGGACTTGAACCATGCTACAGTGAAAAATAGGTACCTAATGCCGCAAATATATGACCTCTTCGATCAGATGAAAGGAGCAACGATATTCTCAAAGATCAATTTGCGATTAGGGTATCATCAATTAAGGATTAAGGAAGGCGATATCCCAAAAAATGCCTTTCGAACTCGGTTTGGGCATTATGAGTTTGTTGTAGTACCTTTCAGATTGACCAATGTGCTAGCAGTATTCATGAGCCTCATGAACGACGTATTCCGTAAGTACTTAGACCATTTTGTACAAGTCTTTCTAGATGACATCCTCATCTATTCCAAAAACGAAAGAGAACATGAGGAACACTTACGAGTGGTGTTGTCCTTCCTTAGAGAGAACAAATTGTAAGGGAAGTTGTCAAAGTGTTCCTTCTTTCAGAAAGAGATCCACTATTTAGGTCATATCATTTCCAGTGAAGGAATCTCTATGGACCCAGAAAAGGTAAAGGCCATTATGGAGTGGCCAGTGCCGAAAAATGCCCATGAAGTGAGAAGCTTCATGGGGCTAACAGGTTATTATTGGAGATTTGTGGAAGGATTATCTAAAATAGCGAAACCCATCACCACTTTGCAGTGCAAGGGGTTCAGGTATGAATGGGCAAAAGAATGTGATAGTGCATTCATTGATCTTAAAAGGTTACTAACTAGTGCACCAATTCTACAAGTGCCAGATATGGAAAAGGACTTCACAGTTTTCAAGGATGCCTCGAAGCAAGGGTTGGGGGCCCTGCTAATGCAGGATGGAGGAGTGATAGCTTATGCATCAAAGAAGTTGAATAAACAAGAATAGCTTTACACCACTCATGATTTAGAGTTGGAAGATGTAATGCTAGCTCTGAAACTTTGGAGGCACTATCTTGTGGGGCGAAACTTTGAGCTCAAAATGGACCATCAAAGTTTAAAACAACTCTTCACTCAAAGGGATCTAAATTCCAGGCAAAGACAATGGAGTGAGTTTATGAGTGAGTATGATTTTGGTATTTCATACATCAAAGGAAAGGAAAATGTGGTCGTAGATGCCTTGAGTAGGAGACCACGTGTCTTCTCCTTGGTACCCTTAAAAGTCAATCTTAGGGAATGTGTGTTGACACAAATCTAAGGAGACAGTTGGTATTTAAAGGTTACTTCAAACCTTCAGAGTGGGAGGAAGTTAGATCCAAAGTATGAAGGATATAGTTTGGAAGTAGACAGACTATTGAGATATCGGGGAAGGATGTACATCCCTAAAGATGGGGATATTCAAAGAATCATACTGAAGGAAGCCCATAGAGCACTTTATTATGCACATCTGGGTGTGAAGAAGATGTACACAGACATGAGGAAGCTCTTCTTCTAGGTAGGCATGAAGTGCGATGTAGTCCATTTCGTTGCCAAATGCCTAGAGTGTCAACAAGTGAAAGTCGACCACCATCACCCGACAGACCTCCTACAACCACATGATGTTCCTATGTCCAAGTGGGAAGTCATATCTATGGATTTTTTTGTGGGGTTGCCACTCACATCTCATAGACACAATGCCATTCTTGTGATAGTGGATAAGTTAACCAAGAGTGCTCATTTTATTCCGGTTAGAGACACTTACAATGTCACTGATGTGGCACGTGTGTTTGTAAGCGAGTTTATTCGTTTACATGGGATAACTAAGAAGATCGTTTCAGATAGGGACTCTAGATTCACTTCTAGGTTTTGGACAAGTTTGAAGTCAACATTGGGGACTTGTTGGCAGCCATTTTGCATATTTATTTTTTCCTTACAAGCTGCCAACAAAAGGGTTTTGAACCCTCAATACTCGTCGCAATTCTTTAAAACAAAACGACACTATTATTTTGCGCATTCATGCACCTGCCTTTCATTTTCATTTTCATGACTGCAAGCGTGAAAACCTTGAATTGGAATTCATGTTGATGGCATTAAAATCATCCTTGGATTGTTATGAATACTCTTGTTTGTGTGGTCATTTCACTTCTAACTCAATAGTGGTCACACATGAGTCAAAACACAAAACTTTTATTCACTTTTCATTTTTGGTTGATATGGTTTCAATTTATAAGTTTGTGATGCAATGGTTTTCTGGTGATTGTGATTGAATCCTATATACAATGGTGGTACGATGTTCTATTGTCTTTATTCCTTGGTGCAATGGTTTCATGAGAATGCATTAACATTGTGATTAAACCCATGGTGCAATGGTCGATGTAGTGGTTTCTTTGAATCATACACATACTATTGTTAATTTAACATATTGACCAATTGTTGGTTATAAATACTATGGTTTTCAAATGGTTATTTGATATTTCATTTGGTCAAAATATTTTGGTTATATATGTTATGGCTTCCGATGAGTATGTGGTTAATCCATTTGATATTTGGATTGTGATGTGAATGATTTGGATTACCGTCGATTGTACATATCAATATGAATGTTTTGCATGGTTTCAATCCACCACCCTCGCACGCTTAGGCATTAATGTCTGCCTTGTATCTTGAGCTACCTCTATTTGTTTTGGGGAAACCTGTGAGCATTTGGTCCTACGTCTACCCTGTCCAGCCCCCTCACCATTTACCCTGCTCACTGTGTGCTCTGTCCTATGGCCCTTGTAGTGCGCATAGAACCTAATGGCGTCCAAACGCTGTTGCTATTTGACAACGATTGTGAGGACCTGGAAAATAATGGCTGGTTAGTTTTTATCCAAAAATTTGAGGGTTTCAACCTCGCGGTCGCCCAACAGTTTTCCCTCACATTCGATGGATGCAGGGCCAAAGTTGGGGACATCCAACTTGAATTGAATGAGGAATTTCTCAGCTCAGCTACGAGTTTGCCAGCTAAAGGGAAGAGGTGGTTTAAGAATTCAAAGGTGGATGAAGTGTCATGGCCACTCATGTTTACATCGAGGAAAATTGTCATTTGTGACAGAGGTATGCCAATCATTGCCCTTAAGTCTAGGTGGAATTATTTATTGGCCATTTTTAAGAAATTCGTGACTTGCGAAGGTCGATATGGTTTAGTGTTTCTTTACCATCTCCGGTTTCTTATGAATTTCATAGACTTCCCTTTGAATATGCCTCACTACCCCCTACGCAGTCTGTATAAAATTGCTAAATGATTTAAGTGGGAGAAGGTTGATTCCAGCCTCTTCCATCACTGTTTGATCAAAATTGTGATTGTTCATCATTTGAAGCTGAGTGGTGACTGTTGGAAAGCTTTCCTATTAAGGAATGGATTTTCCACTCCTGAGTGTGGTCAAGTGGACAAGAATATGGTCACCAAAACCCTAGTCGGGCCTGCCGTGACACCTCCTACCCTCCTACCCACTGTCGAACCCTTGACCTACCCCAACACTAACCTACCCAACACCCTGTCCAACCTATGTTCGAAAGACAATGCTAAGACTATAAAGAGGCTTGCAAGGAAGAAGGGAAAGGGTAATACAGATGTCAACAACAAGGGAAAGAAAACTGCACACTGGGTATCTAGGTGTGCTCGGAATAAGCCCAAACAAAACACCGACCAGAAGCCTATTGTTTTGAGTGAAGATTCAGACTCTAAGATTGAATGCTTCTTGGCCAAGGAATACCCGTACTCACACGGACTCTGTTCTGTTGAACCCTATGACTATGTATCCAACCTCCCACCGTGCCTCAAGGATGACCCTAACTTCCCCGGAATCAAGTTTGATAGTGGAACCCCTAGTAATTTAAAAGAACCTTCACCTGTAGTGACTCGACCCGATCAACAACAGTGTCCTCAATGCAACTCTTGGCTTGAATGATACTACACAGATGTCCCTCTGTTGCAATCCAAAATTAAGTCCTTGGAGGACCAGGTGACTGTGTTTTCTACGGAGAATGATAGGCTGCAAGCTTCCGATAAGAGGCAAAAGGCCACAGGTTCTATCGTGTTCAAAAATGTTGAAGCAGTTACTGTTTTTGTTAACTCAAAATTGGCCTGACCGAATCGTATCTCTACAGCCAAGGTATGTTATTTCAACAATGTTTTAGAACGATTCTATTTACTTCGAATTACCAAGAATGTTTTCGTTTTGAATTATGTTTGTGTTGAATTAGTACCAAAGATTGGTTTGATAAATAGAATATAGTATGTTTCGATTGAATTGATTCAACACGATTTCGTTAGTTTTGAATTGGCATAAACGGTTTGGTTAGTTTTAGTGTGAATGATTGGCTTTGCTTTGAATTAGTAATTAAGAGTTTTTTTATTCACCATATACATTTATGTTACCATTTGGATTAATCTAAAATGATTTTGTTTGTAAATATGACCAGCTACAGAATCGTGAGATTTTGTAGCTAGTCATAAAAGTTGGATTTTTCTTGATTTTACAACTGAACACTATCTAAAATTGTTTATTCGTGTCCTTCTACAGATACACACGAATTTCAATGGGAATTGGACCTGCTGTGGCAGTTTTCAACATGCTTCTTGTTACATAGTTTTGGTTTAGGTTGTTAGTCTTAGTTAGAAATAGAGATTTGGGAGATTGTTCCCATATTTTTTGCAAACAGTTTTTGATAATTCCCACAGGGATGTTTTACTATATGGCCTTTATATACTTATTATTTTTTGTAAAGAACCCATCACTGTTGGGAGAAAAAAGACTATGGGCTGGTGATTATACAGACTCGAATAGAAGTGGATTTGTTGTACGGCTTTAGCTTCAATTCATCTTACTTTTGTTCAAGTTTCTGTGCATTTTAATTTGTAATCAAATTATTGACTACTTTAGATATCAAGATTTGTTACAGGTTGATGTGTTATGATTTAAATTCTATCCATATTTGACGTATCTCATTTTACTCACAACAATTACTCTGTTTCAATTTAATGAATAGAAGGTTTATCTTCTTTGTTAAATGAACGATTATGTACAAATCTCTGCACTGGGATTTATCTAAATGTGATGATCTATAAACTATAAGATTGTTGTTGTTTTATGTCTTGTTTGTTCTATCATTCATATTCAAAGAGCGTTGTTGCTTCTTGTTTACGAGAAGCTTGTGGAAAATCCGGTGTGGGTTTCCTCCCATCAAACAACTAAATCGAGTACTGTGCACAGGACAAATGAGAAGCGTTACTTCAGGTCAGTTTGTTATTTGCAATTTAATAGTTAATAAATTCGATAATTCTCAGTAGTTTAGATAGATATATAGTGCAGATTGTTATCTTAATTGCTTAGCTTAGTTAGTTTTTATTTCACTTCTTTCACAAGTAAAAAATAATAGCTTCGCTGTCATAAGACAATTTACACATGATTTTTGCAAATTTAGATCAAAAATTGTATTTTGTAAATACTGCACATATATAATTGAGATTAAATTTTGTTAATAGCTGAACATTTAAATAAGTAGAATGATTGTTTTGTAATATTAGTTAGTGAACTATATATATATATATTAGATTTGTATATAGTTTGTTGTAACTTCTTTCTTTTCACTTAGATTAGTTTCTTTAGCTTAGTTTTTCTTTCATTTTCCTAGGACTTAGATCGGCCAACGAAGCCGCTAAACCCATCGGAGTGGATCATTCCAAATGGCTTGGGTTATTTAGACAACCCCAGACTGGATCCACCCCTCCAGTTGACGAGCGGTCAATTTCGCCCGTCAACAAATGGCGCTAGAAGGAGGGCTGACTGAAAAGTTGGCCTTGTAGGAGACTTTATTTTAAATATATTCAATTTCCCCCATGGCTCCCCAAATCACTATGTTGGAACATGCTTTCAACTTCTCATTACCCAATGTTCCCAACGAGATAGTCTCTCACTTGTCCAAACTCACCTTTGATGGTGGAGGCAATAGATCTGCTAAAGACCAACTTAACAAGTTTTGGTGCAAATGCATCAAACATGACATCTCAGATTTAAGAGTTTTATGCAGACTTTTCTCTTTTACTTTTAGAGGTCGGATCAAACATTCGTTTGAATCCTTTCCAGCATGTCACATTTTTTATTGGTTTCAATTTGTAGATGAGTTTCTAGATTCTTTTGAAATTTATGATTTCGATCAATTATGTGATGAATTTCATACTTCTCTAATCAACGACAATTATTCTTCATAAGACTTTTTGACAAGAGTCTATCATATCCTCTATAAATTTAATCTTGATGACATGTCATTTGCATTAAGTCTCTTATGTGATGCTTGCATCCCTCCCATCCAGTCATATTCAAGAACAAATGAAGAACTAATTGAAAATCCTATCACTCAACTGCAAGAACAATTCTCTTTGCAAGAAGAGAAGAATCCTTCCAACAATGTTGAACAAGCTAGGGAGGTAGAATCTATTGACCAGGTTCTTATTGACAACCAAATTGGTTTCTCCCTTGAATCATTGTATTTTCAGTCTTCGACCAATATGGAAGAGGATTCATTTATGGCTCAAGATAAATATCCTCATTCTTGTAACTCATGCTCTAATCAATATTTAAAATCAGTCATTGAAGAACACTTAAGCGACAAAAATCATCTTGAACGTTCTAATACTTCTATGATACTGATTAGAGAAGAAGTTATGCAACTGGAAGAAGAAACTTTAAACCTTTGTCCTCAAAATGAAATTTGTTCATAGGAAAGACTAGATGTGATCCAGGTGGATATCGGGGGCCACCCACCTTTTCCAAATGGCTCAAAACAGTTTTCTGGCCATTTTGGCAATTTACTATTTTTAGTAGGTTTTCACTTCCGGGGCCATTTTGAGGGACTAAATGAATTTTTTTTCGAGATCGAGGTTCTCAATGATAGACGAAGTCATTATTGATCCCCCACAATGAATCTCATCGATGATACCTTTCCAACGAGCTATCACACGCCTGAAACAGAGATCGTATGCAAAAGTTACGACACCGGGAAGTTGATGCACCAACTTACCCAAACGAGGCCCACATGACTTTTGGTGCTTCATCTCCTAGGGTTAGGTTTTTGGATGTCTAGGACTTTTGGCATTCTCGATTATTGTAAAAAGGCCTCCAGAGCCTCATTGTAACCATTTTCTTGTGAATGCGAGTAGCCGTCACATCTCTTCTCAGAGATAAGCTGCCACCATTCTAGCGAGTCTTTCACTCTGTATTTTTACAGTCTCTATACATTTCTTTAATTAATAGAAATCGTGTATTACTGTATATCTGTGTTTATGGTTTCATCTCTAATACATTTCTGTTATATTATTGAATATCTGCAATATCTCTGTGCATTTCTTTATTATATCTCCGCTCTCATTTCGTGCCGAAAATAATCCGGATCAAGATGTTTGTCACATAAATTTTGAATTATCTATCACACAAAAGGCAAATCCAGATGATCATATCATGTTGAGGTATTCGTCACCAAAATAGAGTAAGGGTTTTAAAGAAGGTGAAGAGAAATCTATTGAGAACACCATTGTTAATTCAAGAGATTCTTTTCATGTGCTTATGTCTGATTCCTTTTATTCTTTATATCCTGATCTCTTCCTAGACTCTATTGGAATTGACATCTTACCTACAACATCCTACTCTCTTCCACCACAATCATATCCTTTCGATATGCTAAATTTTGGTGAAATCAATTCCAAACCTAACATTGATAAACTTGGATTTGACGCTTGTTCACTTTCATCACTCATATGGGAAGAGGACATGTTGCGAGATGATTTTACACAGTTTATTGTTGAAAAAGACAATGCATTATATCTTATGGAAATCAAACATTCTAAGTTTCATATTCGTTCTTTTCTTAGCTCGAATCTCAATGTTTATGCTTCACATTTTGAAATGATCAATCTCATCGAAGGAAACATTCAAACCAATGATCTAATTGATTGCACGAATCCTCCTATGATGAGTTTCCCATTGATATATTCATTTCATCAAAGTCATGGTTTGCATCCCCATTTTTGTGACAGGATCTTTGGATGGATTGAAGATTCATATATAAAAAAAATTCATAATAAAGACAAGGTCGATCTTTCTTTCTTTTTACCTAAGTATCTTGGAAGTAGGCGTGACATATTTCTTTTAGATCCTCCATGTGAAGAAATTAATGAACACTTAGAGAACTGTCAGGAGGATGGGGCATTTCAGCCTTGGCTGATGGTTATTCCATTTCCTCGTAATCTTGACAAGTTTTTCGAACTTACTTACACTCGCCCATGCCATTATGACCCTTATCATGACAAGATCACACAATGGCTAGAGGATTCATACAACAAGAATATCCAGGGAAATGGTAAGATAATGCTTACTCCATTTTTAGATGATTATTATGAAGGTAAGTGTGATATGTTTCTGTCATTTTTTGATATGTTACCATTCTTATTAGTAATGCTTGATCTTGTTTCCATTGCAGGATTAGAGTTACTCTGATGTCTACATTGGAAACATGACTTCACATAGTATCTTTATTTGTTTAATAGTTAGGTTAGGTTTAGGAATAGGTTTTCTTTCAGTTTTATTTCTCACTATTTCTCTTTGTAATAATGCAGTCATGAACACAAGTGGGTGCACCATGAGAACTATAATATGACTGTTGTTAGGGAAGTCCCATTGATCCTTTTCTCTTTACTTCTAGTTGAATATTTATTTTCAAAAAACACAGTATCGTCATGAAAATCTTAAATGGAAAGTAAAGAGATAAATAGATCTGAATCAACCCTGACCCAAGGTACCATGAGTAAGACTGCTTTCTCATCAAACATGATTTTATTACTTTCTTTCAGTCTCCCAAGGGATTTGTTGCATGAGGTTTTCAGATGCACCTTCTGTACATATTTTCTTTTGTTTTTTGGATTTCTTTGCTTTCAAATCTTTCTTCGCTGGTGTGTTTTGTTTCCTTATGCTTACCAGTTTTTGTTGTTGAAATACACATACCTGCATTTTGAACTGTTCAGACAAAGAAAACATAATTTTTTTTCTTTGAAATGACTGCAAAAAAATTGTCTAAACATCAATTATAATATACTTCTGAAATTTACAGCCATGTTGAGAAAAGACTGTTGTTTGAAAGAAGTTTATTGGTTTCAATCTGTAAGTAAAGCCTTTTACGATCATCCATTATCTTCTTACGTTGTCCCTGTTCCTTAAGGGAATAACTCAGAAGATGTCTCCCTGCTTTCGAAGGTTGGTTTTGTAAACAAACTATCTCTGAATCTTAATGAAGGACAGTTTTAAAAATTCTTTCAAGGTTTGTAAAAATATGTCTAAAATATCATAATTTTCAGCATCACCCCGCTCAATTATATATATTTAAAAAACTAAATCATAAAAGAGATGTGGGAAGTGCTTGTAAACCCGTCGGGATGCTAAACAAGTCTGTTGGCAGTGGATAAATGCATGCATGATGCCAAGACAACTTCGTCGGGGTACTGAACAGGCCCGCTGGCAGCGAAGCAATGTCGGGTATATGAAAATTTGCAAATATGGAATCTCCTGACCTTAAAATGTCCTTTATTCTGATCTAGAACTTCTTGGCAGGATACAAATATTAGAGTGGGTTAAATGGAAACCCTGTCAAGGCTATGGATGTCTGCTGGAAGTAGTGGCTCTGTCAACAGTATTGGAGATTTATCTTTAATATCATGACTCGCTTATCTTAATATTGTTATTAGTTTTCATCTTTTAAGAACAACTGGAATCCATTGATTAATGATGATGTTTAAACAATTTTATGGTTTTTTTTCGAGTTAGAATTATTCTCATTATCATAATTTGGATTTGTTCTTATGGCAGAGATAGCTGCTTCTACTAGTGTGTCTCCATTGTTGGCAGCCATTTTGCATTTTTATTTTTTCCTTACAAGCTGCCAACACAAGGGTTTTGAACCCTCAATACTCGTCGCAATTCTTTAAAACAAAACGACACTATTATTTTGCGCATTCACGCACCTGCCTTTCGTTTTCATTTTCATGACTGCAAGCATGAAAACCTTGAATTGGAAGTCATGTCGATGGCATTAAAATCATCCTCGGATTGTTATGAATACTCTTGTTCGTGTGGTAATTTCACTTCTAACTCAATAGTGGTCACACATGAGTCAAAACACCAAACTTTTATTCACTTTGCATTTTTGGTTGATATGGTTTCAATTTATAAGTTTGTGATGCAATGGTTTTCTGGTGATTGTGATTGAATCCTAGATACAATGGTGGTCTGATGTTCTATTGTCTTTATTCCTTGGTGCAATGGTTTCATGAGAATGCATTAACATTGTGATTAAACCCATGGTGCAATGGTCGATGGAGTGGTTTCTTTGAATCAAACACATACTATTGTTGATTTAACATATTGACCAATTGTTGGTTATAAATACTATGGTTTTCAAATGGTTATTTGATATTTCATTTGGTCAAAATCTTTTGGTTATATATGTTATGGCTTTCGATGAGTATGTGGTTAATCCATTTGATATTTGGATTGTGATGTGAATTATTTGGATTACCGTCTATTGTACATATCAATATGAATGTTTTGCATGGTTTCATTCCACCACCCTCGCACGCTTAGGCATTAATGTCTACCTTGTATCTCGGGATACCTTTGTTTGTTTTGGAGAAACCTGTGAGCATTTGGTCCTGCGTCTACCCTGTCCAGCCCCCTCACCGTTTACCCTACTCACTGTGTTCTCTCTCCTATGGCCCTTTTACTACGCATAGAACCTAATGGCGTCCAAACGTTGCTGCTATTTGACAACGCTTGTGAGGACCTGGAAAATAATGGCTAGTTAATTTTTATCCAAAAATTTGAGGGTTTCAACCTCGCGGTTGCCCAACAGTTTTCCCTCACATTCGATGGATGCAGGGCCAAAGTTGGGGACATCCAACTTGAATTGAATGAGGAATTCCTTATCTCAGCTATGGGTTTTCCAGCTAAAGGGAAGAGGTGGTTTAAGAATTTGAAGGTGGATGAAGCGTCATGGCTGCTCCTATTTACATCGAGGAAAATTGTCAGTTGTGACATAGGTATGCCAGTCACTTCCCTTAAGTCTAGGTGGCATGATTTATTGGCCATTGTTAAGCAATTTGTGACTTGCAAAGGTCGATATGGTTTAGTGTTTCTTTACCATCTCTGATTGCTTATGAATTTCATAGACTTCCCTTTGAATATGACTCACTACCTCCTACGTAGTTTGTATAAAATGGATAAACGATTTAAGCGGGAGAAGGTTGATTCGAGCCTCTTCCATCATTGTTTGATCAAAATCTTGATTGTTCATCATTTGAAGCTGAGTGGTGACTGTTGGCAAGATTTCCTATTAAGGAATGGCTTTGCCACTCCTGAGTGTGGTCAAGTGGACAAGACTGTGGTCACCGAAACCCTAGTCAGGCCTGCTATGCCATCTCCTACCCTCCTACCCGCTATCGAACCCTCGACCTACCCCAACGTTGACCTACCCAACACCCTGTCTGACCTATATTTGAAAGATAATGCTAAGACTGTAAAGAGGTCTGTAAGGAAGAAGGGAAAGGGTAATACAGATGTCAACAACAAGGGAAAGAAAGTTTCACGTTGGGTATCTATGTGTGCTCGAAATAAGCCCAAACAAAACACAGACCAGAAGCCTATTGTTTTGAGCGAAGATTCAGACTCTGAGATTGAACGCTTTTTGGCCAAGGAATACCTGTACTCACATGGCTTCTATTCTGTTGAACCCTATGACTACGTATCCAACCTCCCACCGTGCCTCAAGGATGACCCTAAGTTCCCCGAAATCAAGTTTGACAGTGGAACCCCTGGTAATTTAAAAGAACCTTCACCTGTAGTGACTCGGCCTGATCAACAACAGTGCCCTCAATGCAACTCTTGGCTTGAACAATACTACACAGATGTACCTCTGTTTCAATCCAAAATTAAGTCCTTGGAGGACCAGGTGACTGTGTTGTCTAAGGAGAATGATAGGCTGCAAGCTTATGATAAGAGGCAAAAGAAAACAGGTTCTATCGTGTTCAAAAATGTTGAGGTAGCTACTGCTTTTGTTAACTCAAAATAGGCCTGACCGTATCGTATCTCTACAACCAAGGTATGCTATTTCAACAATGTTTTAGAATGATTCTGTTTACTTCGAATTACTAAGAATGTTTTCATTTTGAATTCTGTTTGCGTTGAATTAGTATCAAAGATTGGTTTGATAAATAGAATATAGTCTGTTTCGATTGAATTGATTCAATACGATTTCGTTAGTTTTGAATTGGCATAAAAGATTTGGTTAGTTTTAGTGTGAATGATTGGCTTTTCTTTGAATTAGTAATTAAGAGTTGTTTGATTCACCGTATACATTTTTGTTACCATTTAGATTAATTTAAAATGATTTTGTTTGTAAATATGACCAACTACAGAATCTTGAGATTCTGTAGCTAGTCATAAAAGTTGGATTTTTCTTGATTTTACAACTGAACACTATCTAAAATTGTTTATTCTTGTCCTTCTACAGGTACACACGAATTTCAATGGGAATTGGAACTGTTGTGGAATTTTACAACATGCTTCTTGTTACATAGTTTTGGTTTAGGTTGTTAGTCTTAGTTAGAAATAGATATTTGGGAGATTGTTCCCATATTTTTTGCAAACAGTTTTTGATAATTCCCACGGGGATGTTTTACTCTATGGCCTTTATATAGTTATTATTTTTTGTAAAGAACCCATCACTGTTGGGAGAAAAAAGACTATGGGTTGATGATTATATAGACTCGAATAGAAGTGGATTTGTTATACGGCTTCAGCTTCAATTCATCTTACTTTTGTTCAAGTTTCTGTGCATTTTTATTTGTAATCAAATTATTGACTACTTTAGATATCAAGATTTGTTACATGTTGATGCGTTATGATTTAAATTCTATCCATATTTGATGTATCTCATTTTATTCACAACAATTACTATAATTCAATTTAATGAATAGAAGGTTTATCTTCTTTGTTAAATGAATGATTATGTACAAATCTTCGCACTGGGATTTATCTAAATGTGATGATCTGTAAACTATAAGATTGTTGTTGTTTTATGTCTTGTTTGTTCTGTCATTCATATTCAAAGAGCGTTTCTGCTTCTTGTTTACGAGAAGCTTGTGGAAAATCTGGTGTGGGTTTCCTCCCATCAAACAACTAAATTGAGTACTGTGCACAAGACAAATGAGAAGCATTACTTCAGGTCAGTTTGTTATTTGCAATTTAATAGTTAATAAATTTGAGAATTCTCAGTAGTTTAGATAGATATATAGTGATGATTGTTATCTTAATTGCTTAGCTTAGTTAGTTTTCATTTCACTTCTTTCACAGAAAAGTTCTAAAATAAAAAATAATAGCTCCGCTGTCATAAGAAAATTTACACATGATTTTTGCAAATTTAGATCAAAATTTGTATTCTGTAAATACTACACATAAATAATTGAGATTTAATTATGTTAATAGCTGAACTTTTAAATAAGTAGAATGATTGTTTTGTAATATTAGTTAGTGAACTGTATATATATTTTAGATTTGTATATAGTTTGTTGTAACTGCTTTTTTTCACTTAGATTAGTTTCTTTAGCTTAGTTTTTCTTTCGTTTTCCTAGGACTTAGATCAACCAATGGAGCCGCTAAACCCATCGGAGTGGATCATTCCAAACGGCTTGGGTTATTTAGACAACCCCGGACCGGATCCACCCCTCCAATTGATGAACGATCAATTTTGCCTACAACCGGACTCAGTTGAACTTAAGAATAGCTTATCATCCTAAAAAAAGATGGGAAAACTGAGAGGGTAAATCAAGTCATGGAAGACATGCTTAGGACATATGTCATGGATAATCAAACCCATTGGGAGAAGTACCTACCTTTGGTAGAGTTCACCTACAATAACAGCTTTCATAGCTCCATCGGAATGCCACCCTACAAAGCTCTGTATGGGAGGCCATGCAAAATGTCGTTGAGTTGGGATAGATTAGAAGACCGAGTAACAATTGGGCCAGAATTGATTCAAGAGATGGAGGAATAGGTGATTCAGATTAGGAAGAGACTAAAGGAAGCACAGGATAGGCATAAAAGTTATGCGGATGCACACAGGACCGACCGAAGTTATGAAGTGTGAGACTAGGTTTTCATTCGTATCAGGCCTAATAAGAGTACCATACAGTTCAGGAAGGGGACAAAGTTATCACCTCGATTTATAGGACTATTCAGAATCCAAGAGAAAATTGGACTCGTTTCCTATCATCTCGTACTGCCACCCCACTTGCATAAAACTCATAATGTTTTTCATGTATCTGTTTTACGTCATTATGTTGTTGATGAATCACATAAACTAAATTGGAAGGAATTGAAGGTATCAGACATGGGAACTCTCATGGTAGAACCGTTACACATATTGGACCATAGAGTTCGACAGATCAGGAACCGCTTGGTAGACCAAGTTAAGGTCCAATGGGACAAGTATAGTCCAGGATCTGCTACTTGGGAAGACGCTGAGACATTACGACGAGACTATCCCTCATTTTTTTGACCACCTTGAGAATATGTTTCTCGAAGGTTGGGTGTATGTAACACCACCTTTTGACTTAGACAACTAGGATTACCTGAGGCCTACATATTTTTTTTTCTTTCTATTCACAGTGAAACTATTAAATGATACACTTAAACTTTTAAGACGTATGAACCTTTATGAATGTTTAAATATTATTGATGATGAGGGATATGATGCAATATATTGTGAGAATGTAAATTTTATGAATGTATAAATATTATTGATGATGATGGATACGATGCGATCTACTATGTGAATGTAAAATTTATGAATGGTTAAATGCTATTAGAATGATGTTGTATATGATGCAATCTATTTGGTAAAAGATAATTCTATGAATGGGTGTCGAAATTGAATTATGGGATATTATGAGATCTATTTCTAACTTGAAAACTTTGATGTCAAGTTGTTGGTACACGAATACCAAATTGAAATGATGGTTGTAGGCAATTACATGATGATAATGCATAGAAATGTATGAGTTTGTGTTACAGACTAATCTGCAGGTTATGGACTATGAAATAGCCAAGGGATAATAATGATGAAAGTGGATTACATGACCATTGGCCCCGAGAAACAATATGGTATGAATCTTTGTATGTGAAATTATATTGGTTTGGATACATTGCTTTGATATATGGACCAGTGCAGGATTTCAGGTGATGAGACTACCCAAAACCGAATAAACGATGAAAAAACTCCCAGCAACATGGTGCCACTGTATATTCCATTGTAGGGTGTGGACCCTCGTTATTATTAGGAGGGGTGGAGGCATTTCCCACCATGTATCCTCTGAAACCTGAAGTAATGGGAGGATGGTGTTAGCTCATGCTCCCCTAGATGTGTGATGATGACTGTCAGTTTCCTACTGGGGAATCTTGGTCAAGATAGTGACACTTCCACTTACGGGTTCTATTTGGAGTTAGGTCAATATAGTTGATGCTCCAAGATAGTCCAGCAGAGGAAGGATAGGAATGAAGATGGAAGTAAGTTAGGGAGGAAGGATGAGTAGAAATAGTT